>JAMZAV010005914.1:0-65048 GCA_024449915.1 Sweltsa coloradensis | reverse complement strand
ACCCTGTGTGTTATTTGCTCTAAAATTATTTACGATAACCGTGTGAACCATCTCTTCTCCGCCGCCATTTAGAAACCAAGCACGTACAATACAAAGCCAAGCCTCACAAGACTCAAGGCTCACAAAATGACGTCGTTAGCATAAAGGTCTCTTCAACCGGTAAGGTAAATATTGTTGATATTGTTTTCTAATTAGGGGCCTAAAGCAAATACAATTAATGAATACTGATATAATAAAGTCTTTAAGTTAGATACTAGGGAACCGCCAAAGTCGTTGTTAAACGAGTGAGTGAGATATTGTGTTGAGTACCCGCGGTAATATTACTTTTCTTCCCCCCACCTAAGGCCTTCCTAGCCTATCATAGGCTAGAGTGGCGCATTATTGCCTTACAGTTGACGCGCCCTTATACCAACCAAACTAAAAAAACTTTTATTCATACCAATATAATTATCAAACTTAAATGCAAATTATCCCGGGTACTAAACAAATGACTCGCTCACTCGTCTAACAACGACTTTGGCCTTTCCCAAGTCTAGTTGGCTAAAGCACCCTATAGACGAAATGTGGGAGACGTGGGTCCAATCCCCTGGTCGGGAAAGATTTTTTAATTTCTAGATTGTATTTAAAAAATTATTAAACATGTTTTGAAATGCATATAACGCAGTGTAGTCTATCATCTGTGACAATACTATGGAAAACATAGCCAGTACGAAATACGTGTGAATATTGCAAAGTTTACTCAATCTCCGAAAGGAATTTGGTGGTAACTTGACGTGCAACATTCGATGTACCTTGGACACACACGGCATTTAACCCCAGGCAAATAACAAACAGATATTATCGTCCTGGAACTTGAGTCTTCATAGAGAAATTAATTAGATCTTAAGAGATAATCTCAACACAGAATAAACCACAATCGACTCGGGGAGCTCCTGTTTAAAGTCTAAGAAGCAGTAAATTTCTTGGATTTGGTTTAGTTTGGTTTATTTGGATTATGGACGCGTCAACCGTTAAATCATAATGCAGCACTCTAGCCTAGGGGATATGGGGATGAGGGCCCATGCTGGTCAGAACCAGCCACAGGTAGTGGGAGGTAGGAAGGGGGGGTTCTCACATCGTGGTGCTTCATTCCTAAAATGTAATATGTTGGTCGCTGTGGTCGTAATGAAACAGTTTCTCATATGGTTGACTAAGCTGGAGTTGGAGTCGCAAGACATAACGTCACATATTGTGTCACACCTAGGGCAATCTTGTCCCTGCTGAAGAGGTAAGCGTGGGTAAGATGTTGGTGTTTGGGTTTTGAAATCCCTAAAGTTGCTAAAGAAAAGTACAACACTGTTAAACCCAAGTATGGTTTGCTGAATGGGCCTATTGTCGGCAGATGATAAAACCAACCAGCCAAGACCCTAGGTCTAGACGACTACACCGATGACCAAATCAATGATGTTTTACTAATCTCTAAGAAATCACGCCCAACAAACCACATCCAAACATAGACAGAACTTCTTCGTTTGTAACCAACAATAATATTCGTTAAATATTTTTCCCAAATTACAACAGAATAGGTAATTTAGTGCAGAGAAATGAAACATGACTTAAAAATGCGAATTGCGACCAAGACAGACAAAGATGGCGTTGGATGTTGTTTCATCAACAATGCATTATCCACCGCCTGTTAAAAACAAAACATTATTTTCCTACGCGGCTGTGCCGAATAACGCGTTTGTGGTTCGCCGCACAAGAAAAAAGTACGCAATTGTTTCATGTAAGTTATCATTTAATATGACACATATATAGTTGGTATTTAAAGTCCCATTGCTGGTCAGAACGAGCCTCCGTGGGGGTGGGGGAAGGAAAGGGGAGAACTCACGCAGTGGTTGTCATCATTTTCGTCATCGTTTGTGCTGGTCATGGTCGTCGTCTTCTTGAGTTGAGTTTAAACGGATTTATGGCGCGTCAACTGTTCGGTCCTAATGCTCCACTCTTACCTACTTTCTAGGTGATATGGGGAGGAGGGGTTCATGCTGGTCACACAGACATGGTCACTCAAGAATGTTTTGTTCAGCGAGCTACACCCGAGAACGGAGGCTATCACGAAACCACCTCTGAGCGGCTCAGCAGCCAAATCAACGCAGAAGTGGGACCTGTACGATGCTATGTCTTTATGGATAAACATATCATACAAAGAAGGTGAATAGGTAGTCCTAGGACCAAGAAATATTTATTGATTTTTAACTATATTCGCATGTAAATGTTTTAAAGTCCTACCCGGCACCTCCACCAAATAAATAAATAAATTATTAATTATTAAATTAATTAATTAAATAATGTGTTTTCAAAACATATTTCGGATAACATCTTTCTATTGACGCATGTATGTTTTATGAATAGGAAGCTTCGCAAACGCTTTATTAGGCGCGTTGTTGGATGAGCGTAGTTGGTGCATTGAGCTGCCATGTGTTATGCGGCTTTTAAAAAAAAATTAAAAAAAAATAATAATGAATTGATCGAAATTTAAAAAAAAGAAAATAATCGTAAAATTGCGATTTTCATAAAACATAATTATTTGATGGTGCTCAAGTTTCACACAAATAATATATATTAATTCATAAAATTTAGGTTCTGCGAAAAAATCATTACAATAAAATAAAGCATGTAGGCGTTATAAGTCAAAAAAAAAATAAATAAATAAAAAAAAAAACGTAATATTTCGATTATCTTGGGATTTTTTTTTTGTTTATTTGGAGTAAGGACGCGTCAACCGTTAGGTCATAATGCGCCACTCTAGCCTAAGGGATGTGGGGAGGAGTGGCCCATGGTCAGAACCAGCCACGGGTAAGGGGAGGAAGAGGGGTTTCTTACGTCGCGGTCGTCATCGTCATTGTTCGTTGTCTCATTGTCATTGTCGCCGGGGGGTCGTCAAGGGAAGGGGGCAAGGTCCCCGACGACGATTGCCAGAGTTCGCCTCTAGATTCGGGGAGTAATATACTACCTTCTTTCTAGCTGATGTTTGCGAGGTGGAATTTTTCTCTTGAATCGCCTTTTACGATTAGCAAAGCCATGCTCTGTGCCAATTCTACCCGGGCCCAGACGGGGAATTTTCACGGGAAATAACTTTTTGATTGCGTTCAAATTTTACAGGAATATCTTTATTTATAAAATTTAGTTCTGTAAAAAAATCATAAATTTCGGATAAAGCATGTCGGTGTTATAAGTCGATGAAATGTTAAAAAAAAAAAAAAAAATAGGCAAATTTCGCTTTTCATGAGAAATAGTTTTTCGATTGCGCTCAAAAACGTGGCAGTACTTAATTTAAAGATTATGAAGGCCTCCAGAAAATTTCATCGGAATTGGAGTAACGGTTTAGTAGGAATCGTGCCAACAAACACAAAAATACAAACAGAAAAAAAAGAAAAAAAAACATTCCGTCAGTGTAGCGAAATGAAATCTTCGCTTCGCTCGCTACGCTCATCCAATCACCACAGTGTTTTACATTGTTGGATGAGCGAAGCGTAGACTTCAATTTCACTGACCCCCAAAACATTTTGCTCGGGCCTCTTTTGTCTGTTTGTTCGCTCTCTACGGGCAAACGGCGTATGCGATCTTGATGAAAATTTGTCGGGACCTTCAAAATCTCTAAACTTAGACTTGCCACGTTTTTGGGTACAATCGAAGAAATATTTCTCGTGATTATCGTACTTTTACGATTTTTTCGATTTTAGTGCTATATTTTCGTGACATTTGTGCCGATTCTGACCAACGGGTGGGGCTAAGGTAAGTTTATGGTGATGTATTGCTTTTTGAAAAAAAAAAGTTGAAAAAGTTAGCCAGAATCCATAGAATTAAGGTTTTAATATGAGTTTTTTAGGTTTATAATATTAATTAACATTTAGCAATAGAAACTTGACAACAATCACCAACAATGCGTTCAAAAGGCACTCGTTAAGTAATTAGATCCCACGCAAACTAAAAACTTACAAAAAAGCTCATCCATCAACTTGGCGGGATTTAAGCGTTTTCCTAGTTTTAAAGATGTTATTATAATAGTCCGTTGGTCAATGAAGCTACAAGTGTGGAGGCAATTAATTGTTTTCTTACGTTTAGGAGCGCACAACAAATCATGTTTCGTAACTAGGTAAACACTAAAGTCCCGTCGCGTTGATGGATGAGCTTTTTTGTAAGTTTTTAGTTTGCGTGTGATCTATTTACTTATCAAGTGCCTTTTGAACGCATTGTTGGTGATTGTTGGCAAGTTTCTTTTGTTCGGGGAGGGACCCTATTATTTTCAACCACATCCATTTGTCTCTCCCGCAATAAAAGTTGTTCACTTTCAATTTTCTCTTATTTAAGAAACATGTTACTGATAATGAAATGCCAAGTCTCATTTTCTCACATCACAGTCATCGCAGTCCACCAGCATTCTTTTTTTCGAGAAATGTATAAAGTTAATTAATATAATAAAAATTTATATATTAAAGCAATCTTTAAACAAAATAAACAGCACAAAACATGTCAGACAAATGAACATATAAAATAAACATACAGAAATAATATACGATCAGCAAGAAAAATTAAACCTTGAAGTTTCCTGGTTTATTTAGATTAGGGCGCGTACTCCGTCAACAAGGTGAAGCGTTGAGCCGTTACATCTAGGAAGATACTATAGATAAAGATAAAGACGGAGGTTCCCGTGAGAAACTAGGGCGCTTCAACCGGATAGGTTACTTTGCGCCGCCTGTGACATTGTAAGTTGAAGAATTGAATTATAGTTAATTAGTTAGTAAGTGTTGTTTTATTTCCTAAGTTTAGAAAAGAAATTAAAATTATTGAGATATTAGTAATAGCAAAGAAGCAAAAGAAACAAAATTGATTGTAGTAAAAATTAAATGTGTATCATGAGAGTGAAATTAGTTTTATAAATTACTCTAGATGAGAAATATACAAAGTAAGTCGCCGTAATTATACGAGGGAGCGATAGCAGCTGAGGCCCGTGTTCATAGTCGACCCCTAGCCCAAGTGTTGGCCATGAGTCTGAGGGCTTTGGTTTTATGCATGTTGTTATCTGAACACCACAGCCCGCGTCTCCAACATGCTACAGGTGACCCCCTTTACTATGACTAACGAGCGGTAACTTACTAACTGCAGAATCCTCAGTGCATCATAGACCAGGAGTGAAACGAGGCGCCCGCCTGGTAAGCGACTCAGCACATTGACCACTAGCCCAAGTGTTGCCCATGAGTCTGAGGGCTTGGTTTCATGCATGTTGTTATCTGAACACCACAGCCCGCGTCTCCAACATGCTACAGGTGAGCCCCTCTACTATGACGAACGAGCGGTAACTTACTAACTGCAGAATCCTCAGTGCATCATAGACCAGGAGTGATGCGAGGCGCCCGCCTGGTAAGCGACTCAGCACATTGACCCCTAGCCCAAGTGTTGCCCATGAGTCTGAGGGCTTTGGTTTTATGCATGTTGTTATCTGAACACCACAGCCCGCGTCTCCAACATGCTACAGGTGAGCCCCTCTACTATGACTAACGAGCGGTAACTTACTAACTGCAGCATCCTCAGTGCATCATAGACCAGGAGTGATGCGAGGCGCCCGCCTGGTAAGCGACTCAGCACATTGACCCCTAGCCCATGTGTTGCCCATGAGTCTGAGGGCTTTGGTTTTATGCATGTTGTTATCTAAACACCACAGCCCGCGTCTCCAACATGCTACAGGTGAGCCACTCTACTATGACTAACAAGCGGTAACTTACTAACTGCAGAATCCTCAGTGCATCATAGACCAGGAGTGATGCGAGGCGCCCGCCTGGTAAGCGACTCAGCACATTGACCCCTAGCCCATGTGTTGCCCATGAGTCTGAGGGCTTTGGTTTTATGCATGTTGTTATCTAAACACCACAGCCCGCGTCTCCAACATGCTACAGGTGAGCCCCTCTACTATGACTAACGAGCGGTAACTTACTAACTGCAGCATCCTCAGTGCATCATAGACCAGGAGTGATGCGAGGCGCCCGCCTGGTAAGCGACCTCAGCACATTGACCCCTAGCCCATGTGTTGCCCATGAGTCTGAGGGCTTTGGTTTTATGCATGTTGTTATCTAAACACCACAGCCCGCGTCTCCAACATGCTACAGGTGAGCCCCTCTACTATGACTAACAAGCGGTAACTTACTAACTGCAGCATCCTCAGTGCATCATAGACCAGGAGTGATGCGAGGCGCCCGCCTGGTAAGCGACTCAGCACATTGACCCCTAGCCCAAGTGTTGCCCATGAGTCTGAGGGCTTTGGTTTTATGCATGTTGTTATCTGAACACCACAGCCCGCGTCTCCAACATGCTACAGGTGAGCCCCTCTACTATGACTAACGAGCGGTAACTTACTAACTGCAGAATCCTCAGTGCATCATAGACCAGGAGTGATGCGAGGCGCCCGCCTGGTAAGCGACTCAGCACATTGACCCCTAGCCCAAGTGTTGCCCATGAGTCTGAGGGCTTTGGTTTTATGCATGTTGTTATCTGAACTCCACAGCCGCGTCTCCAACATGCTACAGGTGAGCCCCTCTACTATGACTAACGAGCGGTAACTTACTAACTGCAGAATCCTCAGTGCATCATAGACCAGGAGTGATGCGAGGCGCCCGCCTGGTAAGCGACTCAGCACATTGACCCCTAGCCCAAGTGTTGGCCATGAGTCTGAGGGCTTTGGTTTTATGCATGTTGTTATCTGAACACCACAGCCCGCGTCTCCAACATGCTACAGGTGAGCCCCTCTACTATGACTAACGAGCGGTAACTTACATACTGCAGAATCCTCAGTGCATCATAGATCAGGAGTGATGCGAGGCGCCCGCCTGGTAAGCGACTCAGCAATTTTTTTTTATTGAAAATAAAAATAAAAAAAAATTATAAAAAAAAATATATAGGCTCGTTGGTCTTGTGGTAAGCGTATCTGCTTCCAATACAGAAGGTTCAGGGTTCGATTCCCGCCAAAGTCAGAAGTTTTTTAACTTCTGATTTGGATTTAAGTCCATCAGTTCTTGTCTTAGGAGTTAAACGGTGACTTTGGAGCCGTCCTAGCAACGAAGCACATAATAAATTCAGAGTTGTTCTGAATCGGCCTTGTTGATTCTGGCGTAGTTCCGCGGGTGTTCGCACTGTCCATACTCCATACCACTGATTGCTATTGCTGCTACTGATTTCCTATTTAAAATATCGATCTTTGGTTGGTTATCGCTCACACGTTGATTGCGTCGGGGCCTACAGGATTGGCTTAGTCGCTTTGGTTTAATGTCCCTCACTGAAAATCAGTTATATTACTGAGTGGGTAGACTCTAAACACAATTTTTTATTATTTAATTTATCTCACGCATACTAAAAACTTTGAAAAAGCTCATCCATCAACGCGACGGGACTTAAGCGTTTTTCTAGTAGAATGGGTTATCGCTCCATTTGCAGTTTTTGGTGAATACATAAACGACGTGTGAGCCCTAACGTATCCAGAAAAGAATAGCTGATAGAATTTACTTCAGATACAACTCTTAAATCAAGATTTCAAGAGATCTTCCCTGATTCATTTCGGAACTATTCGAAATAAGTATACCCTGCAATTGTTAACAAGGCTCTGTGTGTTTTACTTTCCCTTCCTGTTTGTATTTGTCCTGTCCGAGGCTGGTTATGAACAGTTCGGAACACAGCGGAAACGAGGCCTAGTACAGGAAGTTCGGGATTTAGAACTGATAAAACATGTGTTCTGACCTTCAGAGATGAACGCCATTTGCGAAATGGACGGTTTTAGATGTCACCTTTTGAAAACTATATTCAACCTAGAAAGCGTATTTTGTGTAAAATTTATTTATAAAAAAAATAGTTGAGTGAATCTTCAGTACATATTTCAACCAACAAACTTTCCCCATAACCTTACTTTTTTCCGTGGTGATTCGAATTCCCGCCGTACATTCCACTCTATTTAATCGACTCCTCCTTTCCCGTCAGAACCGTTCGAACATGTTCGGTCTGTTCTAGAACAGGTTGTAGTAAATCGAACCAATTACTTACCACAAATACACAAATACAAAATACAAAATACAAAAAGACTTACAGATTGCCTCGGCTGCAGTCGGTAGAGCACGGTAGGTCTGTGTTCAATAGACCTAGCTAGCTGTAGAGGGTTTATAATAATACAAGGGAGATGAGTGGTCAAATAGGAATAATAGCCTATAAATGAGAGATTAAATACTATAAGTTGACAATTTAATTGTGTCACAAAAAAAAATAAACAAAATTACAAACAAGTTATTGGTAGGCTTAGCCTACAAGGAAATCAAATGTAACTTTTCGTGAGCTGTGAAGTTAGGCCTACAAGTTATGCAATGAAATATAGGTTACAAGTTATACAGTGAAATACAGGGAACAAGTTATACAATGAAATACAGGTTAATATCAGGTCCTTTGGACCTATAAAAATGGCATGAAAGCCTCGCTTAAAGTTCAGTTAATAATGTTCAATAGCCCTTAGGCTTTCGTTATTATATTAATAGTTCAATTAAAACGTTATTACGTACCAATATCCGCCCTTAGTCTTACGTGTTTTATTTTTGTCGAAGTCTGTCAAAGTTTGTAGTGAGGTTAGGCCTAGCCTAAGCCGAATCCAGGTAGCCTAGATGTCCAAACGTCCAGGTGTGAATCACGCCCGCGAGTCCAAGTCCTTGCCTCAATCGAAAAAGTTCTTTAGAATGCAATTGTATGTGTTAATTAAGTAATTGTCGGCCGCTTGGGTCTTCCTCGTCTGCGTTTCTCTTCCTTCGTTCAGTACATCTGTGCGCGTCAATGGTTGGCTTGGTTGTGATGGCGTCTTTATGAAAGTTTTCGAAGCTTCTTGCTAGGTGACGTAATATCGAAGGTTCTCGAACCTTATTGCGTATTTAGAATAACTTAGAGCTCATTTTCGTAAATCACGCGTAGTAGCTTTTTTAAAATAGCAAAGTCACTGTGGCATATACCATTATCAGAACTGTAGTTGGTCGACACTGCACTCTATCGGTGGTTGGTGACACTAATACGCTAGATCGCAGCACTTGTTATATATTGGTTGAAATGTCGATGGTCCATTCAATGGTCGATACTCGTCGATAACTGTTCGGTCGATAATTTGGTTCTGGGGCGATATGTTAGAATGCAGCACTGTTCGGTTTACAAGCTGAAGAACACTCGGGTTGAAATACAGCGGAAGGGTTCTCACCACCGCTAGAAGAAACAGAAACGGGTTGAAATACGCGTGAATATTTGAAATTGTATTTTGATACGTAATAGTTCGCAATTGTTTTGACACTAAAGAATTCACTGTTGTTTTGTTGTTGTTGTTGTTGTTGTTGTTGTTGTTGTTGTTGTTGGTTAATATTGATTGTTTGACTGAACATTAAAGAGTTTAATAAATGTTTTCTTATAAATTTGTTATTGAATAATTATTTAAAGTAGGCCTATAAATTGGAAATGTTACAAGGTGTCTGGAGAGAGATGAACACCACTCGTACACTTGTTTGTTACAGTTGAACGACCTTTTCATGTTTAGACAGTTCCAAACAGTTCCGGACGACAAATAAACAAATCCTTCTTCTCTTCATACCTGTGTGAGGCAGCTTTCTCAACTTTAAAAACTATCAAGTTCTACAACAGATCAAGACTTCATAGTGTTGATGGTGAGATGCGCGTCAGTTTGTCTACCACTCGCCCTCGTATTGAGAAACTGTGTGAAAACATCTGTCTCAGGTACCCGGCCATTACTGATGAGGAAGCATGCGACATTTGCTCATTGGCATACATTTGGTAAGCTATTGTGTATTGTAACTTGCAAAATGAAACAATAAAGTAAGGTTTATTTAAGTTGGTTAAATAATATTTCGTTGAAATATGGGTACACCCACGTAGGTGTGTCGCGTACGGGAATCGTACTCAGTCAATCGTGTGTCGCAGCGGGTAAAAGATTGAGAACCCCTTCCATAGACCACATTTTCGATGCACCACTCGTGTGAACCTAGGGCGCTTCAACCGGTTATGTTTTATTGTGCCGTCTGTGATATTAGAAGATAATATATTGAGTTTGTTGTGTTTGATTTTCATTGAATTATTAAATCAGGTTGTAAAGAAAGAGAAAGCGATGATAGTGACAACTAAAGAAAAATAGTTTTTTTAAGGAAAAACAAAAAATATTTGAGATAAGAATTAAAATATATGGAAAAATACTTTATTTGAATGTAAGTTTGTCGTCATCATCACAACATAGAAGTAATTCATACTGGGAGACATTATTTTGTATGCGAAAGGGATTATTCAAGACATTCTGTTAATATTTGATCACTGATCAAAAGGTAATTCACATGTGCCTCTACCAATGCTAAAGAAACCATTTCATCATTAAGTGACACCTTCAGAATAAAGCCGGACTCCAGGAAAACCTGATGACCTAATCACACACTTCAATGGAAAAGACGTTATGTTTCACATGTTCCCTACGCCGGAACAAAGTACTAAGCAGCTTGTCCTCCGTGGCATTTCTGCCACAGTGGAAACAGCTGCCATGCTGTCCGACCTCCAGAGCCTGGGCGTCTCGGTCCTGGACATGTGACAACTCACTCACCGAGCTGAAGAAGGAGGAGAAAGACAACCGATGCCTCTGTTCGTCATCACTACTCAAGTTAACCCCCTGGTATCCCCTTCACCTGGTGGAACGCGTGTGCCACCACCGAGTTACCGTGGATGGAATATAACATACGACGACGTGAGAAACTAGGGCGCTTCAACCGGTTAGGACATATTGCGCCGCCTGTGATATTGTAAGTTAATGAAATAAGTGAATAGAGTGTTCGATGACTTTTGTTTTCTAAGTTTGAAAAATGAGGAAATGATGAATGCCAAGCCGCGGTGCGCTACACACTCGAGCATCTTATACAGCAAGCAGGGTTGGGGTGATTTCGAGGTGTCACCCAGCCGTCATGAAACGTGATGTGAACTTTAAAACTATCAAAATCAAGGGGATTTAAGTATTTGATAACACATCTTTGAGGGCGACGTAAGAAAATAGGGCGCTTCAACCGAAAAGGTCATTTGCGCCACATGAGATATCGTTAGTTAATGAATTAAATTTAAGGTGTGTTTGATAATGATGACAAAAGTAACAGTAAATGAAAAGTATTTATCTGAATAAAGAAAGGGGGGAAATGGGTGAATCTTATTTTGTGAAATATATCTATTTAAATGAGAATTTTAGAAAGTGTTTCGCCGTTATCCTATCCGAGAATTGTTCTTCGTGTGATTGGGAGAGATCAAGTTGCGTGGGCAAGGCGTCATATTTCTAACATTCTGTGGTATATGATGTACGGTTAGAGGTACATCACATGTGTCACATCTGGCAACAGAAATACGTGCTTGGCCTTACTACAACCTTCTCAATATACAAGTTTAGATAATACGTTGTTTGTTTAAAAGTAAACAGTACATAACGAATATACGTGGGAGTGTATGTGGTGGCTACTTTGTAATGTCACTTTTTTATCAAGGAGACTCGGAAACCTGGAAACCCGCCCCGCACGCGATTATCAAACAAATATTCGCCAAGTGTGGCTCATTTGAACGTACAACTAAGTTCATTAGATAGATACAGAAGATATTTGACGACGACGTGAGAATCGATTTCGTTTATTTGAATTAAGGACGCGTCACCCGTTAGGTCATATTGCGCCTAGGGGGTAGGGGGGTGGGGGAAGATGATCCCATGCTGGTCAGAACCAGCCACGGGTAAGGGGAGAAAAGGAAGTTCTCACTTCGCGGTCGTCATTGTCTTCGTCGTCGTTCATGGTGTCATTGTCATCATCGTCGTCGAGGGGACGTCAAGGGAAGGGGGCAAGGTCCCCGACGACGATTGCCAGAGCTCGCCTCTATTTTCAGGGAGTAATATACTCCCCTCTTACTAGCTGATGTTTGAGCGTGGACTTTATCTCTTGAATCGCCTTGTACGATTAACATAGCCATGCTCTGGGCCAATTATATCCCGGGCCCAGACGGGGGAAACTCAGGACCAGACGAACGCAAAGTATTCGCGGTTAAAACCTAACCAGGTAGCAGCACGGTCGTATGCCAACATGGCCTTCCGAAGGCAGATAAAAACACGGGCTGCATAGGGAGCAAGTGTGTTTTTCATGCTTTAAAGCATAATATCTCATTGTAAGCGTCAGTACTAGAAGTATTTCCACTTTCCAGTAGTTGGGTACGATGGGGTAGGACAATCACTATATTTTGTAACCCTCAGCTGCAAAATAACTAGCAAAATAAGTAATTTTATCTCGTAATTTGGAGACGTGAATTTTCAGTAATTTTAACTTGATGGCAATACCGTGAATTTCTTTTGATTATTGGCCTTTACTTATGCCTATATGATAATGGAATATAATATTATATCACAAATTATTTATTCCCCCCCCCTCCCTCCATATAAACATACATATTACATTACATATTACATTACATATTTATGCCCATGTCCCCCGGAAGTAATTTTTGAGGTTTCCTCGCGTATAAATTATCAAATTCTCGATTTGTTATTAAATTTGTGTTTCGTCACGCCATTGAAACCTCATAAAACATTGTCTCACATTTAAAAAGCCCCCCCCCCCCCCCCCCCCCAATGCGGCTAAAAATTTAAAGTAAGTTATATGGATGGCACCGGCCTTCACTTAACTTTATATATAGGCCTACTATTTACGCAGTTAACTAATTACATTACGCCTAGTTAAGTCCTAGAATAGTTTTGTTTTGTTTTGGTTGAGATTATGAATAATATGAACCCATAAATAATAATGTCTACGCATAATTATTTACTGTTCACGGCAGCAGTTGGTACTCTTGGCATATAAGAATAAAAAATCAAGGTAGGATAGTTTACATTCAATGCGCTGCACAAATTGAAAAACAATAATAATGAACAAATATTATTAATAATAAATAATTACAAAAATTCCATATTATATCCATAACAATTATCAATTATACCATTAATGAGACTTGCATTATATATACTATGGTTCACAGTATCTTTGGGTTTAGAATGTTGAGCCCAAAGACGGTACATAGCTCTCAGCCCGTTTTGATCCTATACCGCCTACAGCACATCATTGTAATAAATTAATTACCATTATGGTTTATCGTTTATCGGTTGGTGGTATCCATGAAACTAATAGTTTTGGTTTATTTGGATTAAGGACGCGTCAACCGTTAGGTCATAATGCACCACTCTAGCCTAAGGGGGGGGGGGGGAAGGAGGGGCCCATGCTGGTCAGAACCAGCCACGGGTAAGGGAGGAAGGGGGGTTCTCACATCGCGGTCGTCATCGTCTTTGTCATTGTTCGTTGTGTCATTGTCATCGTCGCCGGGGGGTCGTCAAGGGAAGGGGGCAGTGTCCCCGACGACGATTGCCAGAGCTCGCCTCTAGGTTCGGGGAGTAATATATTCCCCGCTTACTAGCTGATGTTTGCGAGGTGGACTTTTTCTCTTGAATCGCCTTTTACGATTAGCAGAGCCATGCTCTGGGCCAATTCTACCAATTCAATTCTAATTCTATTTTTTTTATTTTTATTTTTTTTATGAAACTGATAAAAGTTGTGAAAAATGTGTCTCAAGGTATTGGAATTGAACTCCCACCTAACCCACAGTATTGCACGGAATAATATACACATTCAGACTTTTTGTTTCATTACGCATCACAAAAATGTGTATTACTAATTTTATGACCTTTCTTGCTTGCTAAATAATAAACATGATCGAGTAAATTCATTCTGGAGTTGACCGTGACGCTACAATATTGCATTGGTTTAACATTGAATGCCGCCATGCAGCCGCCCGGTATCTGCCTTGGAGCAGTTCTCCACTTGACCGCCAGATGTCAGCCACTTTGCTTTTAAACGCGAGCGCTCTGTTCAAACTGGAAGTAGAGTTAACACGGTATTGCTTGCGACTCTCACGCTACCGTGTGAATAACACTTTTAAGTAAGGATGGCCGGTGTAGGTGACTAACCAGGTTATTAGGGTGTTAGGTAACTGATAAGAAGGTTTCTCAACTTCATTAATTGGGAAACACTCCCGTAGGTCCTGATACCCCGCTGAGATAGATTGTTTAATTTCTGGATTGATGTCCATATGATAAGGGAATGCCCGAGGGCTGTTACAGAGGACTCACTACCAGCATTCGCATTAACTACTGAAGAAAACCTCGGGGAAAACTTTCAGTCAGGATTGCCGGTGGTGGGATTCGAGCCCGTGACCTCCCTCATCAGAGTCTCACACGCTACGTATGACTATCTCTTTGCTCAGAGTTAAGTGATCTCTGAATTACTTGTGACTCGCACGCCTACCTGGTGAGGAATTGAGAGACTAGCTTGCTTTGTAGACAATTTCTCTAACTAAATTTTGAACAAGTTTCTAGATTTCATTGCAATTTACAATACACAGGAATCTAATTAGTAATTTATTAAGTTTGTTAGTTAGTGGGGTTTTAGGGCACGCAACAGTAAAGTTATCAATGCCCATATTGCAAAAGTGATGTAAGACGCCGTGAGAAACAAGGGCGTTTCAACCGTTAAGGTCATATTGCGCAGTATGTGTAATTGTTAATTTTATGAGTTTATGGTGTATTTGATGAACATATTGTTTTCTAAGTTAATGAAAGAGAAGTATATGATGGAGATGATTTGGATAGCAATAGAAAATTTATGATGTGTTAAAAAAATGAAATTTAATGAGAATTAGTGTAAAATTATAAATTATCGATAGTTTGTCGCCGTTATCATATGATAGAAGACTCTAAATCACAAACTTTCTGTTCTATGACACGTTTCCGCTGTGTTCAGAAATGTTTTAAAACAAATTTGAGACAGGACAAATCAACGAACCTTTCACGTCTGGTTGTCTGAGCGCGGAACTTGGTTGGCGACTACATCAACTGAAGCCGTGGACACCTGAAACAAGACAAGAATAGGGAGACTTAGATTGGATGGATTTGTTAATATTTATTTGGATGAAGGGTGCGTTAACCGCCAAGTCATAATGCGCCACTCTAGGCTAAGGATATGGGGAGGAAGGTCTCATGTTGGTCAGAACCAGCAACGTGTATCACGTCATGGTCGTCGTCGTCCGGGAGGTCGTCAAGGGAAGGAAGAAAGGTCCCCGGCGACTACTGTCAAAGTTTGAATCTAGTTTCAGGGTTGACTCCCCTAATTGCTAGCTGATGTTTGCGATCGACTTTTCCTTGCAAGTTTAGTATTCTTAATAGAATTGAATGTCTTTTACCAAATGATGACCTGAATACAGAAGCAGAAGCTCAGATGCAATGTTGGTGCTTGACCACGGTCCCGTTGTCAATAAAGATCAAATAATTCCCTAGTAAAAATATTTGGTTGCCAAATGGTTGCCAAGTGGTCACCAACAGGTCACCAAATAGTTCACCAAGTGATGCCAAGTGATCGCCAAGTGATCACCAAAAGAAGCCAAATGGTCGCCAACAGGTCGTTTTTGTGTCAAAATACTGCATTGCAGAGTTGGTGACCCGTTGGCTGCCTTTTGGTGAACGCTTGGCTGTCATATATTTCTTTTGAAATTTCGGTGGCGACCGTTGGTAACCATTTGGTAACCACTTGGCGATCAAAAACAAGCCTTGGTGATCTGTTGGTGACCGCTTGGCAACCGTTTGGCAACCAAATATTTCTACAAGGGTTATCACCAAAATAGTGACAGTTTTTGTCACTGAACGCGAGTAGTCGGAGTGCAACCAACTGCATCTGCACTTATTCAACAATGGCAGGGCGATTCAACTGGTTAGGTCATATTGCGCCGCATGTGATATCTAAAGTTAATTCCATAAGTTTATGGTGTGTTTGATGATTTAATCGCTTTCTAAGTTTATAAATGAAAAGAAAATTTGAAAAGAGCCCTTAAACATTTCCTCTACAACGACTAATCGTAATGTTTTTTGTTTAATTGGATTAAGGACGCGTCACCCGTTAGGCCATAATTCGCCACTCTAGCCTAGGGGACATGGGGAAGAGGGGATAATGCTGGTCAGAACCAGCCACGGGTATACGGGGGGAAAAGAATGTTCTCACGTCGTGGTCATCATCGTCTTTGTCATCGTTCGTGGTGTCATTGTCATCGTCGTCGGGGAGGTCGTCAAGGGAGGGGGGAGGTGTCCCCGACGACAATTGCCAGAGCTTGCCTCTAGTTTCGGGGAGTTATGTACTCCGCTCTTGTTAGCTGATGTTTGCGCGAAGTGGACTTTTTCTCTTCAATCGCCTTTTACTTATATCAGATGCTTTTGGCCAATTCTACACCGGACTCAGACGGTTGCATTGAAGGTTGCCTTACCAACACGAAATAAAGAAAACGACGACGTGAGAAACTAGGGCGCTTCAACCGGTTAGGCCATATGACACCACCTGTGATATTGGAAGTTAATGAAATTAGTTGATGGTGTGTTTGATGATTATGTTGTTTTCTAAGTTTATTTATAAAAAAAGAATATAATGGTGATGAAAGTCATAGCAAAACAATAGTTATTTATCTGAATGCAAATAAATAAATAAAGGAAAAGTGTCTGATGTGAATTAAATTTAGCTGAATAAATTACTTTGAATAAGAAATTTTGAAGGTTTGTCGACGTTATCATATTATATAAGGTTCTTCATATGATTGGGAGAGATCGAGATGCGTAAGGCATCGTTATCGTACATTCAGCTAGCACATGATGTATGGTTAAAGGTACATCACATGTGTCACATCTTATTGGGATATTCACCCAATAAATAAAAAATATATGTTTCATTCAGGCTGGCTAACTTTAAATTTAGATAGTAACTGAAAATTGTTTGGTCCACCATTGACCGCCAAAAATATGTCAAACTGTATTTTTCGATGTTGGTCCCATCGGCAAAAACCTCTCATAAGAAATAACATGGGGACGAACTTTATGCACCGTGACCTTGTAGGATTTTGATCTAAAAAAATTGTTTTTGTTGACGTACTCTAGATACTTTTCTGTAAATCCTCTACATTTTGATTTGTAATACAGGCAAGTGGTTCGGACAAAATATGCTGAATATCAAGAAGGGGTGTGATTTTAGAATGCATATTTTTACGTGTTTGAGTGCACAATTTGTGCCCAGTTTCAAGACACGATGTTATAAATTGCCATTTTATGCTCGAAGGAGGTTAAAGCCGATTTATTAAATTTCCCGATACGAAATATTTCGCTATTTTCTTATTTTTTTAAAATTTGAGTAAAATCACAGTAACAAGATATAATTTTTTAAACCGTCATTTTAGTGTAGTATTTTGCCATAGATTATGTGGTAAAATATATTTTTGGGATATATTAGCCCTTTTAAGAGATGGCCGTGACCTAGACGTGTGTTTCCGAGCAAACTTGTGACCGCATTATTTATTTTATTATGTGTCAAGTTGTATTGATTAAAGACTATGTTTCTCTTCCTACTCCAGGGCTATTCGCTGCCCCTATACGTAGCTCGCGGTTAGTAGGACGTCTCCCTCCAAGACAAGATTCCACCCACGGGAGAGTTTCCTGACTAACCAATCCCAGAAGATAGTGAGTGTTTTAATTTCATTTGTTCGGAGTTGGTATCACCCCAAATCTGTGCTCTGTTTTGGTATCCATAATAATTTTGACTAAAGGATTTACTTAAATTACGATAAGAAAATATGTTACTAAATTATTTACCAATAGTTTACAATAATATAATTATATCATATTATTCTTTCAGGTCTATTTCTGGCGGGAGATTTGTGTCGACTGGATCTAGTTCGATCCGCCGTTTGTTTATGTTTTTTGTTTTTTTGTTTTGTTAAGTATTGGTGAATCCAATTATTTTATTTGACTTGGCAAATTAATAAGAATATAGCTCGTAATGTTTTTGAGTTTATCAAGTGAATACCCAATCATACTTCGTATATTTTATTTTGACTATGGAGTCGAGTACACGTATGAAGGCCTACCATGTGCGCCTCGCCTCTATACTGTGTAGTGCGGGTGGGGGGGGGGGGGGGGGGGGGGGGGGGGGGGGTGGGGGGGGTCGAGTTCATCCGCAACTTATGATAAACAATACACAACAGACGTGAGACACTAGGGCGCTTCAACCGGTTTGGTCATTTGCGCCACCTTTGATATTCAACGTTAATGAAATAAGTTAATGGTGTGTTTGATGATTATATGGTTTTCTAAGTGTATATAAGAAATAAGAAAATAAAATGATGGTGATGATAGTAACTATCAGTACAAAAATGGTTTTAAGGTTTGGATTAAGGAGGAAAGCTGGGTCAACACGTCTGGTCGTCATCGTACATGTCATCGTTCGTTGTGTCATCAGAGTAACGCCGATGATGTCATCAAGGGAAAGGGGAGGTTTCCCTGACGACGATTGCCAGAGCTCGCATCTTGTTTCGGGGAGTAATATACTCTCCTCTTACTAGCTGATGTTTGCGAGGCCTTTTTTGTAAATCGCCTTATACGACTAGCAGAGCCATGTTCTGGGTCAATTCTACCCTGAGCCCAGACGGGGGTAAAAAAGATGATTTATTTGAATGGAAATAAAAAATAAATAAAGGAAATGTGTACGATTAGATATGAACTTTTTTTGGTTTATTGGATTAAGGAAGCGTCAACCGTTTGGTCACAATGCACCACTCTAACCTAGGGGGGTGGGGCAGAAGGAGCCCATGCTGGTCAGAACGAGCCACGGGTAAGGGAGGGAAAGGGGGGGTTCTCACGTCGCGGTCGTCATTTTACATTTTACAATCATTGGTCAAGCCCCCAATGAGCCTGGCGGCTCGCTATAGGGGCTTTCAGCAATGGATTACCCTTACCCTTTTATGTTATTAACTTTTGTTCTAGACTGAATTATAATTATTATAAGTATTTTAAGTATGCTCTACCTAGAATAGATATCTAAGTATATAAAGTAGTATATCTGTGTATTAGAATATCTACTATTTCACACTCTCTTCGGAGCAGCCCACACGGAAAAATAAGTGTTATAAATACATTACCCAAAATCAAATGCATTACAAAATATATTATGAGAAATACATGATTCACAAAATGCATACAATATATATTTCTTAATACATTTTTTAAGAATGTATTTCCAGAAAATTTGGAAGCATTTTGTGTAACACTTAAATAATGTATTATTGATGCATTTCTTAAATGGCATATTTGAAAGCATTTTGAATAACATTCCCAAGTAGCACAGAAAATGTGTGCGCTTATGGGCCTCAGCGGCAAAGTGATGGCAAAGTTTTGCGTTGATGGGCCGCTATGGCCCATAAGCACACAACCGACAGGCGGCGAACAGTAAGGCGGCCCGCCTATGGCCCATAAGCACACAACCGACGGGAATCTAATGAGAGAAAATATAACACATTTGATGATGGATTAAAAGGAATATTTAATTGTCAATTTCATCATGTTTCGCTAATCATTCTCGCTCTTCTTCGTCGATTTAAGGAATATTGACGCTCTCATATTCAAGGTATATCATTTTAGTATAAATTTAAACTTATTATTTGATAATATTAATATAATGATAATATATTATTATATATAATTCCGATACGAATACTCCACGTAGGGTTTCCAAAATAATACTTTGATTATTGCATGCAATCGACATAATTTTTAAATTAATTTCAAACATGTTTTAAATACGGTAATTAATTTCATTGCAATATGCAGAATTAATCCGCTGTCGATAATGCTGTCATGAAATCTGTAATATGCCTTTGCACTTGCCGTTTCGTAGTGCAAATTTCACATACTTCACGCAGATGGAAGAAAACGAAAAATCTCTTTTAATAGAAATATATTCATTCAAATAAATAATATGTCATATTGTATGTTTGTGGAATTACAGCAATTAAATGGGCTTAATTAATATTTATAATTTTCCTGAATCTAGTTTATCCATAATATGATCATAGTATTATGACATTGCCAAAACTATTTGTTATTTATTTTTGGGTTGAGCAGTACGACCAGAAATAGACGTTTTACAGTCGACCAGAATTATGACACGTTTATCCCAGTACATAATTATTCCTGCTTGTAATTTTTTGGTTGAAAGGGGGGATTTTTTTTCTATTTGTAACATATACTTTTTGTCTACAAACTGACATATTTTGGAAAATTGCACTTACGATTTTTGTCTTCCGCCGGTACGAATAGGTGGAAGAAAAAATTATATAGGTGCAAGATATTAACGACAAAAATTTTTCCAAGTAATAGAAACAAAAAATCATCCTTCAAACCAAAATTTATGAGCAGGGATATGTCCGTGGTATAAGCGTTGAGTGACTAATATATAGCTATATATTAGTCACTCAACGGTATAAGTA
This sequence comes from Sweltsa coloradensis, assembly GCA_024449915.1. Taxonomy (NCBI): domain Eukaryota; kingdom Metazoa; phylum Arthropoda; class Insecta; order Plecoptera; family Chloroperlidae; genus Sweltsa; species Sweltsa coloradensis. The sequence goes on along the minus strand of JAMZAV010005914.1, from coordinate 44,594 downwards.
ATTCATTTATCTGTAATCATCTAGGCCTATATAAGGCTTACTATTAAACCCAAAAATAAAACAAAAAGTTTTGAAAATGTCAGATGATCATTGATAAACTATATCTGTTTTTTGTTTTAGGCTTTACAAAAAAAATGGCCAATAGGGAATATAGGTGTAGGCCTATATCAAAGTAGGGAGAGTGGCTTAAATTTAGCCATTACTTTACTGTCTGTCCGTCTGCCCGTGTGTGACTGGTAGAATTAATAATAAATACAAATCCAAACTGAGCTCCTTATCACTTTCCGTCAATTTAATTCATACCCTTTAGATATATGGGCTTGATTCTCTTTGGTCAATTTAAATATGAAGAAGAGTAGGCCTACGCTTAAAACAACTCAATTTGAATACATATATTATTGAATCTTTAGTTTGATGAACAACCTGAGATGGCATTTATTTAGTTTCCACGTGAACATGGTACGAAATATTGAACAAGACGTTCCACAATGCATACACGCTGGGTACATCTTCATAAGGTAGCTGGCGCTTCTCTAGCAGTGATCACGGTGGTGTAGCGGTCAGCGTTCCAGAGTCCGGCGGCAGTAGGTTGGGGTTCGAGTACGGCGATGGGCGATAAAATTTATCTATGTCTAATAACTCTCTCTGTATTAACTTGAAATTGTTCTCTTACACACAGTTTATATAAATCGAAATACTCGCACAATTGAAAAGATATATAATTTTGAACTTTTTAATATTTTCGTTTTGTGTGCGTGACTTCCTCGCGTCTCTACTAGATGGTGCTAGTGTTCCCGAAAAATTCTCACCGCCGGGCCGTAAGCATCCCGCTGTGACAAAAGTGAAGCAACTGTCGGATTTGCTACAGCGGCCCGCCTGTGGACCATAAGCGGCGAACTGATGGCAAACTGTGTATCGCCGGCTATGGCCCATAAGCGGGCCGTTGTCACAAAAATGCAGCACAGTATTTTCGAACTGATGGTTTTGCTACAGTGGGGCCGCTTATGGCCCATAAGCGGCGCGTTGCTTATGGCAAAGTTATGGGCGCCTGGCCAACCCCATAAGCGGGCCGTAAGCGCATCGCCGCTGCTGGGCCATCAGCTCAACTGATGGCGATGTTACACCTCGCCATAAGATCGCCATCACTTTGTGCTACTTGGGTTACAATAATGAATTGTTGCTGCATTTCTTAAATGGCATATTGGAATTTATTTCCTAAAATATTTTTTTAAAGTTTTTTTTGAAACCTATTTTATTTAGTGACTGGCATAATACATTCTGCAATATGGTTTGCAGTTAGTATTTCTGAAACACAATCTAAAATGTGTTTTTAAAAGGCATTAAACAAATGCATTGAATATATAGTTTGATTTAAGTTATTAAATTATACATTCCTTTTAATACTTTAATAATGAATATAAAAAAAAAGTATTTATAATATGTTTTGTTCAATGAATTAAAAATTTGTACGATATAAAACAGTTTAGCAATATATTTTGATGATGGTCATAAATATTTATTCTGGAAATCAGGTTGTTCAGGTTGTTAACATATTTTTAATGTCCGTCAGCTATTGCGGGTTAAAAGTTTTGGTTCGCCAGAATGTGATTGGAGTAATTATTTGCAACTATATTATTGCGAAGTATATAATAATAAACATATAGCAAAAAGAATATAGGTTAATGTTCGCCCTACCCGTAAGACTGTTCAAAGGTAGTATGCATATAACTAGATACCAGCACAAATTATAAGTCCTGTTTTAGTATAGGAACAGTTGGAAGCATTTTATAAACCACTTAAAATAATGCATTATTGCTGTATTTCTTAAATGGCAAATCAAAATTTATTTCCTTAAATATATTTTTAAAAGTTTTTTCGAAACGTATTTAAGTTTTTTGATAAACTTTTACCAATATTTTTGGTGGATAGTCATAAATAAACATTCTAGAAATTATGTAGTTAACATATTTTTAATGCAAAGAAGAGTACAGCATGCAATTTTCGTTATCGAGTTTTGCTTTAACTAATTTATGTCGTTTAGCTACATCAAAAGTACACAAAATACACATATACACAAAAGTCCCCCACTGAAAATCAGTTATATAACTGAGTGGGTAGACTCTAAATAAAATTTATTTATTTTTATTTTTAATATTTTTTTACATAATCAATTGTCTTATGATTAGACATTTTTATGATATTTTTTTCTATGGGGTTTTGTTTTATTTTTTCACTTTTTTATTCTTGTGATTTCGTTATATTTTATTTGAGGGATTTTTATTAAATTTATTTTTTGATGATTTTGTTACTCCTCTAGGCCTATGCTTTTATTCATCATCGTTATTGTGATTAAAAAATGTGTTTTAAATTTTAATACATATTTTACATTTTCCAAAAGTATACACTGATATTATTTATAGAAGCTGTCATTCTATGTTCGTTAAAAAAAAATAATAATAATAATAATAATAATAATAATAATAATAATATATAATAATAATAATAATAATCCCGTCAATGTTATAATTTCTCTTTAATAATAATAATAATAATAATATAATAATAATAATAATAATAATAAATAATAATTAAAATAATAATTTGCTATAATTTTCCATAGTATAATACATTTAGGCCTAAGCCTACCACAAATTCAAGATAATTTACTAATAAATAGAAACCGTCTTAACAATTTTTCAATCACTTCCTACACTTAACATAATTGAGGTAGGCTTTCTTAAAACTCCTGGACTTTTACCTTAGTTATTATTTCATAGGGCAGATTTTTTAAATTGTCCTCACTAAAGTAGAATACAGATTTCAGTCCATTTGCCTTATTTCCATTCTCTCAATACCATGAATCAGCCTTTCTTGTGCCATGGACATAATTTATTTTAGGAAGCCCTAAGTCTAAGTCTTTCGCTAAGATAACTAGAACCAAACATTCTTCATTTGACACATAAGAATCATCACTTGATAAGTAAGTCATTCATTAATACACAAATAATCAAAAACCAACAACATATTTTCCACTGAAGTATAGCGATACAATTCAGGATACAACGCATAGCCCTATTTTGACATAAGTTTGCAGTGAATATTTACATTTTTACTGTTCTTAGTAATTGTACAAGAAAGTATTGTCATCAGCTATTCGTATAAGTAACATATTTTTACAGTTCGTATTATGGTTTTTAAGACAATTATTTCATTCAAATAATTTTATAATAAATTCAGCAAAGATTTTCAACCTTGAAACCATACGTTCGTATATTAATTTGATGTGGCAGTAATTTTAATGTAAAATTAGAAAGCATTGACAATCTCCTAACTCGCTAGCCATAAACTCACAGTAAATAAATAGATTAATACATAAATTAATAAGTTTTGTATTAAGAGTCTATCTACACAGTCACAGAACTTATTTTCAGTGATTAAATGTCCCCCACTGAGAGGGACATTAAATTTATAGCCGACCTAGCCAACCCTGCAGGCGACGACACCACAAGACGAATACGTATGAATGTATATTTTATAGTAAGCAATCCTATATTAGAAGATTCTAATTTTAAATACCTTTACATTTTAACTAACTTATGTAATTAATATCCACCCATGAATCGGCATCGAATTCTTATTTGAGTTTCCCTCAAAATATCCTCGTTTGTCATTAGCTTAGTCAAAATGACGCATTGCTATCATTAGAAATTCAACTGTATTTATGAAGCAAGTTAACATGTTATAATCACAATTTAAAATGTCTCAAATTATTAAAAGATTTTTACAAATGTATTCAACACATGTTTTTACAAGTAAAGTGATCGACTTTTAGTTTTCCGAAATTAATGCAACATAAAAAGTCACTTGATCGCGGTAGTCGTTTCCGTTAGTGTGACTGTGTGCTGACTGAACCAAGCTGCTGAGCCACCACGATGGGATTGAAACGAACAATACCACGGAAGATATTGAAAGGTACGTCAAAATTTAAATAAACACTTTCAATTAATAAGTTGAGCATGCCATGCATGTAGCTAGGTCACAAATAGCTCTGAGACCCTTCCCTTGGGCCTGGGAGGCGTTTGTAAATAACATAGTAGACAACTCTAACCTTACTTGTGGCATTTTTATTTATGTTTCAACAGTCTCAGTCCTACTATTTATTTACATACGCCTAGGGTTTGAACTTGAGGCAACTTAGCACTTAGGCCTACCCTAGGCCTAATATCTGGCTTTAGGGCCAGAGCCTACCTGCTCATAGGCCTAAGTAGGCCTAGGCCTAGGCTAGCCCTCGTCTCTGTCATCCACTCGCACACAAGGCCTAGGCCTATGCACTGCAGCCTAGGCCTAAGCCTAGGGCCTACTCCATGGTCTAACTTGTAAAGCCCACGATGGCCAAGGCTAGGCCTAGGCCTATGATGTCCTAGGCCTAGGCCTATTCATAGATATTTAACCCTTTACACCCAACTGCCCTGGGCCAATAATGCCTAGGGGTTTTAGGCCTACATACCGAAAACAATGGTTTACATTTTAAAACTGAGTAAAGTTAACCCCGGGTATGGGCCTATTGGTAGTTGGTACGTTGGGTCTCGACCATCTCAACCAATAGGGAACACACACGTGACGTCACAGCTCGGCGCGGATCTTACTGATGGACAAGCATCCTCATTGCACAAGTTGACGCCTGATGAACGGCTCAACAAATATCACGCTCTAACTTTTATACTATTCATTATTTGGACAAACTTAAGAGGAATAATATTTAGCAAACATATCATTTCTTCTAATAGCGATTATTTTGATTTTTTTTAGAGAACCGTTAGCTTGTTATAACAATGTACGCATTATAAATGACAAAATTATCAACATCTTTAAGTCTTTTCAACTTCAATTGACACAAAACTACTGATCGGATTTCAAAAAGAATTCTCTCTAAATATGCATCTAACTAATTAGACAAGAAATAAATAAACTTTCTCGATAGAAAAAGCACAGAACGAAATTTTACAGCATAGCGTGCAGTTTTTCACGGCTCATCCGCACATCAAAAGCGCGTATTTTAGATGAAAACACATACCATGCGTTTTACCCTATGCTATAAATTTTCGTTCTGTGCACTTTCTATCTAGGTAAAGTTTATTTTTTTCTTTTCTAAACAGTCCGATGAATTTTTTGAAAGCGGTCTTGTCAAAATCCGATCACTAGATTTTTGTCAATTGAAGTTGTTTTATTAAATTTCATAAAAAACAAGTAAAAGTCTTAAATTTTATTTTAATATGTACATCGAAATAACAAGTTACCGGCCGTGTAAAAATTCAAAGTAATCGCTATTAGAAGGAATGATATATTTTCTAAATATTATTCCTCTTAAGTTTTTCCCCAATAATGAATAGGATAAAAGTTAGAGCGTGATAAGTTGTGCGACGTTCAGCAGGCGTCCACTTGCGAACCGATGGTTGATTGTCCACCAGTTGGGCTCAAAACGGAGAATACCCCTCATTCCCCTCGATTTGTGACGTAGGTGTGTGTACCCTATAGCGCTTCGCACTGCCACCCCCTAACCCCGCGCTTTGCGCGATACCCTAAGGCCGCGTTCACATAACTTTGGTTTAGTCTTAAGAAATTGTTATTTGGTTGTTATGGTAGGCCTACCGGTAATAAAAAATCCGATATCCTGATTGGTTAGTAATGTTTCAGTGGCCTGTCATAATGAAGTTTCTCCTTTTCATTGATCGTCGTATAAATAACAAAACGTCTGATTGGTCCGTCGTAAGAATTTTGTTTTTGTTATAACAATTTCTCAGGCGTAAGACTAAAACGTAAACAATTTAACACGTATTTCCTATCCCCTTATAACTAAACCAATTAGTGTGAACGCGGCCTAACCTAACCGCGTATGGACCTACACTCCGTAAAGTTAATAGTTTCCCGCTTCTTTTATTGGATAGTGTTAAATCCTTCGGAGTGTAACCCTATAAGCCTAGTCGTACGGTCATCGACGATAGAGGCTTAGGCCTACCACCTAGTGACCTAACACAGGCTAATAGCACCAAAAACCCAGGGAGCGTGTTTGAGTTCTATGCAAAAGTTCGACGTTTCAAATCTTCATTTGGTCATATTTTTTTAACCATTCCTTTTAGGAGTATGTTTTTCTTCAAATGATTTCATTACCTACATTCGGCTTCGTCGCAGACGCAATTCTACACCAGAGAAAAGCGCTAGGCCTACCTTATAGATATGTGGAGAATCCCAAGGGAAACTTGTTTGGTTGGGGGATGGTCCAACGTTTGTTAGAAGAGTTTAGCATTAGGACACTTCTTTTCGTTTGAAAGGCATTTCGGTTGAAATTAAAAGTTATCACTGTAGGCCTAGGCCTACCACTTTCATCATTGACGATCGTACGGCACTATTGTTATGGCAAGCCTGGAGCAAATCAAATCTTTGACCATACGAATAATTTTGCATAATTATTACGGCTGACCGTACGAATATCCACAGCCTAAAAGGCTTTATGCCTAGGCCTACATCTAGGTTTGGAAGCCCAGCAAACACAAGCGTGCGGGGAGACACCGGTATTGGTCCGGGCACTCTTGGCAGCGTGCGGGCTACGGGCTGCGTCGGGTGCTAAGCTCAGGGCGTCGTGCGGGGCCCGGCCGGGCAAATTTTGGTAATATAGCTGACCTAGCCCGTTAGCTACCCGGCCGTAGCCAGTACATGCCCCGTGAATGTATTTCTTTGTTCCCCCCAGGTATTACCCGGACGGACCCATGCAATGTAACTGTTCTATTAGCTGCCCTGCGCACTAACCAAGACACAAAATTAATTCTGTTCTTGTTTAACAACTCGTTAGTGTATTCCTCTACAATGAATTTTTGGATGAGCGTAGCGAGCGAAGCGAAGATTCCATTTCACTACACTGGAGAAAAAAATCCGGAATGTTTAGTTTGTTTTTTTGTTTTTTTGTATTTTTGGCTGTTTGTTAACACGATTCCGGCTAAACCGATACTCCAATTGTGATGAAAATTTGTGGTGGCCTTTGAAATCTCTGAACTTAGAACTGCCACGTTTTTTAGCGCAATCGAAAATTTATTTCTTATGAAAATCGCAATTTTACGATTTTTTTCGATTTTGAAAATTTCTTCGACTTATAACGCCTACATGCTTTATTCGATTGTAATGATTGTTTTACAGAACCTTAATTTTATGAATTGATATATTCGTGTGTTGAGCCAATCAAAAATTATTTCTTATAATAATTGCAATTTTGAGATTTTTTATTTTTTATTTCTTCGACTTATAACACGTACATGCTTTATCTGATTGTAATAATTTTTTCACAGAACCTTAATTTTATAAATTAATAAATTCGTGTGAAATTTGAACGTAATCGAATAATTATATTTTTTGAAAATCGCAATTTTACGCTTTTTTCGTTTTTAAACAATTACGCTCAACCAACAACGCACCTGAAAAAGCGTTTGCGAAGTTTCCTAGTAATTATCATTGCTTACAATATAATAGCTTTTGGCCTGCTTAAATTTTCTCTTGTAATACAGTTTAAAAGAAAATGCAACACTTTATACTATAGTTTAACTTTTTACCAACTGAAACAAAAAGATATGAACATCTCTAATGAAGTCATTTAATTTTGGTTGCATAAACCAATAGAATAAGTACCGTTATCTTATAAACGTATCATTCAGCATCGCATCGGACAGCATATACTTTATTTATGCATATGCACCCGCCTCGGCCTGTATCAACTACAGGAACAAAATTTCGAACATGCGCTTCAAAACAGAAACGGCTTGGAATAGCATAATAATTTAGTGCACCCATTTAAAAAATAAACTGCATACCATTTGTGTAATATATTGAACACTATTCAAACACATCCAAAATAGTTAAAAGGCGATACTGATGGGCCACAGAGCAAGCGCACAATTGAATGAGCGTAGTGAGCGAAGCGAAGATTCCATTTCACTACACTGGAGAAAAAAATCCGGAATGTTTTTTTTTCTTTCATTCTGTATTTTTGTCTGACTGTTAGCACGATTCCGGCTAAACCGATTCTCCAATTGCGATGAAATTTTCTGGGACCTTCGAATTCTCTGAACTTAGAACTGCTACATTTTTGAGCGCAATCGAAAAAATATTTCTTCATATATATTCATATATTCATATATTCATATACATTCACACAACACCAGGGCATGTTTTAATAATAATGTGTATATTGAATTTAGGGGCAAAAGCGCATCAATGAAGTCGTTATTTGTGAAGGGTATTAAACTTTATAATAAACTACCAAATAACATTAGGGAATCTGACAATGTTGGATCTTTTAAAAGAAAATGTAAATATTATATGATGAAAGGTAAATACATCTGATTGTTATTATTTTGTGAAGGGTCAAGGCTATACATTTGATAGTGTTGATTATGTCTGATTGTTCTATTATTCAGAATGTATAAAGAATATTATGTTCTGTATCGATAATAATAGCTGAAACTCAGCTAATAATAAACGATTATTATTATTATTATTGTAAATCGCAATTTTACGATTTTTTTCGAATTTTAAAATTTCCTTGACTTATAACACCTACATGCTTATCCGATTGTAATGATTTTTTTACAGAACCTTAATTTTATGAATTTATATATTCGTGTGAAATAAGAGCGCAATCAAAAGATTATTTTTCATGATAATGGCAATTTTACGACTTTTCTATTTTTTTTTTAAATTTCTTCGACTAATAACATCGACATGCTTCCGATTGTAATAATTTTTTACAGAACCTTAATTTTATGAATTAATATATTCGCGTGAAATTTTTAGTGAAATTGAATAATTATTTCTTATGAAATCGCAATTTTAAAGCTTTTTTACGTTTTTAAACAATTACGCTCATCCAACAACGCGCCTGAAAAAGCGTTTGCGAAGCTTCCTAGTTACTACAATTCAGTCAAGTCGATTTGCTGTTGTATCTATAGGTGGTTATTCCCTCCAAGCATCAAGTTCTTCCGTGGCGTAACGGTTAACGGCTTGGCTTACAGATGGAGACGCGTGCTGCTGGATCGAGTTCGAGACACTTACACTTGAAATTTTATATAACAACTTGTAATTTAAATGTGTTGAATATCCACCTACAGGCAATCGACTGATGTCACAGCTTGAGACAATATAGCGGTATAATACTGATATTTATCAATCAAACTTTTTAATTCAGGTTTTTACATTTAGCTCACAGATCGCGCTACGGATGCTACGTAAGATATTGTCAATGGACGGGCATAGGCAGGGGATCGGCCGGGACCGTGCGGCGTGGACAGGGTGAGAGTATACGGTTTACGGCCGGGCACCGGCCGGGCATCAAGCGGTTTATAAACAACGGGGGACGCACGGGCTATGGCCGGGGCAGCTACTGGTAGCCCGTACGGTCCCCCGTCACGGCCGAGGGGACACTCCTAGGCGGTACCCGTACGGGCAGCCCGGCCGGCCCGTACGAGCAGCCCGAGCGGGCACCGGCCGGTACATCACATTTGTGTTTGCTGGGAGGTGCTTTGCTAAGAGTAGGCCTAGGCCTAGTCCTACCTAGACCTTGGTGAAAAAACGTTGCAAATTTATTAAATATTTTGTTTATTTTATCAGTAGGCCTCTAGGCTTCTTAGGCCTATAGACTGGGTTCGGTAACGACAAGTATTGTAGTAGGCCTAGGCCAAAGCAGTTTTATTTTGGTACCGGTAGGCCTAAATACCTCGTAGTAGGTATAGAATATCACCTAAAACGGCAAGGTTCAATCTTTTAAGGCAGGATCTATCTTATGATGCCTGTTTATCACACGAGCCAAGTCTAGACTGGCCCCATCCGGACTGGATTTGCAGTCTCAGTTCATGTTCATTAATGTTGGTCTATAGGCCTAGCCTATAGTGCCTACAAGCTTTTTTTCTGTACTGGTATGGTACCAGCTCAGTCCTTACTGGAATCACCGGCTGTAGGCCTAATTAAATGATTAACAACTTAATAAGATGTCTGGCAAGTAGGCCTTGTCGTAAGTTGAAATCGAGCTTGCTTGCTTGAACTTATAAACTCATGTTTCAGCCCGTACGTAGCGAGACGCATTGGCTCCTCAACCGAACTGAACACAGTCTAGACTGAGTTATTTATCTGGCAAATCTAGTGTGGGCTCAGTTCAATTCATATAGGCTAGCCTAGTAGGCCATTACGGTACTGACTCGGCTTGCGTGATAAAGCGCGATTGAAAACCCAACCTAATTGAATTTATTTCTAGATTCATAGTTGGAACTTGGAAACACACAGTTAAGATGGATTTATAATTTTGTTAGCCTATATCAAAAATTAATTTCATTATTTTGTAATGTATTATGTAAAAACACTCTTTGCTTATGTTTCCAAGGGTTCAAGTAGGCCTAGGCCTACCTAGAATTAAATTAAATTAGGGGAAAAGTTGTTATTTAATTAGCAGGCCTACTAGCCTATAACAGGTAGGCTTCCTATTGACAAAGGCTAGCTAGCCCCTATAAGGCCTATAGGCCTATACAAATAAACAATTTGTAACTACTCTTAAAGGCCTAGGCCAACCATTTTATGTTGTACAGCCTAGGCGGGCTTGGCTAGAGATGGCACTTTGAGTGGTAAAATTAAAATTGGCAATTATTGATGCCAGTAGGCTTACAATTGACCAAAAGTCAGTCAAACATAACAAAGGTAGCCTATACCTAGGCCTATACTATTTTGCTAAGTAGGGTATATTACTTACTTTAGGCACTATAGGGAGACATTTGTGCAACTTCGTTACCTAATCCATTATGATGAACGCGTTCAATGGTAATTATAATTATTGATAGAAATTGAGTGAATGGGGTTCTTGCACTTTGTCTGCTCCTATCAAAAAGTATCCAACAACAGCAAATTGTTAATTTAAAATTTGTAAGGAATGTACAGTAACTTAAGTCGAGTAGGCTTTACCTTTCAAGAATGAGCAATGCCAACTATGAGTAAACAACATACTTTGACCAATTATTTGACCGGTCAATTGACCGGCTTGCTATCCACATATTAAATTTACTTAAATTTTTATTCAGCACTTACAGTAGGTAGGCCCTACCTGAAGTCTAATGGAAAGAGATAGTTTCTTAGTTCTAGGATATATGGTTAGTAGTGAAGTCAAGAGATTTGACATAAAAGTTTGGTTTATTTGGATTAAGGACGCGTCAACCCCAACCGTTAGGTCATAATTGCCACCAACTCTAGCCTAAGGGGGGGTTGGGGGAGGAGGGGCCCATGCTGGTCAGCACCAGCCACGGGTAAGGGAGGAAGGGGGGCCTAGGGTAGGCCTACTTAACCAGCCATATTTTGTAATTTGTCTGTATAGGCCTACACATTTTAACTTGCAACCGGTCATTCAAGATATCTTCTAATAAAATTACTCCCAGTTCAAAGGAAATGTTTAAGAATATTAAAAAATACAAATAAATTGTGGTCTGAATTTTTCAACTCTTAACTTTGTCTAGGCATAGCCCTCCCTGCCATATTTTTGTATGGTTTTAAAAATGTACACCATCTGGGCTTTCTGGCTGTCCCATTCTTTGAATAAAAGTGTTCTACAGTTCACTATTAAGCAGTGTTATTAATTAGTAGGCTGCAGGTAGGCCCTAACATAGTAATTTCCTTGCTGTAATATATTTTATTTCATCCAACATATTAGGCCTATCCTGGTTTAAAAATAAATGCCATGTGCCAGGCTCATATAAGCTAATAAGTACCATAACCTGACAACCTCATGCTATACGGCAGGGAGTTTTTTTACATGGCGTGCCATGTTTTGTTTAGTGAGCTTGTAACAATGATATAAGTAAATTATTAAGGTGATTGTTGTTATTGTAGAACTACGGTAGATGTTTTTTAATTATAAACAAATGGTTGTGCAACAATAATTAATAACTAACAAATTATCAATGTAGTGGATTGTAAGAAAATATAGTCCTCTTATAGTTTGAGGCCTGAAGCAAAAAATCTTATCATGTCACTTAAATAAAAATAGGGGATTTTTGTTACGTATGAATCAAGAGGTTTTCAGACAGAATAGAAAGTAGTGCTGACACGTGTAAACGCTCTTGGTGGTTTAAACGTTCACTAATTTCATTTGTGACTAAAATTAAACGTACCTGCTGTGCCAATACACTTGCAAAAACTGTTATTTCCCCTTCCACCCTCGACATCAAAGCACACCAACAAACAATGCTGTGTCCCAGTGTCATTTTAACCCATTCAGTGTGGTTGTGGACTCTTTATGTTCATCACTGGACTAGGCCTACCTGTCTCAAAGTCAACCACTGAAAGGGGGAAATATTTAGGAATAATTCAAAATGGTTGGTATTTCCATTTGTAGAAGAGTACACGTTTAAATGTGGTTAGTAAAGGTTGTTTAAATGTTCAAGTGCATTTAAGAAATATGGGCATGCCCTAATAGAAAGTGTTATAATGTTTACCGGTAGGGCTACCGATGTAGTTCTAAAGAAGGCGTGGAAATTAACAAAACCATGCAATTTTAGTATCGGGTCTTATGTCCCAGTAGCTTTTGTTCTATTCATGGCCCTGTTGTGGTTGTAGGGGCCTAGGCCCCTATTGGAACAAAAACCATGTAGGCTACCATAGCCCTTGGGCCATTGGCTTATGTAGAAGTATTGAAGTAAGCTAGAATTTTGTTCCTGTTTCAGCATTCAACAAGACTGCCTGATTGCCTGAATACTGCACTGATCAACATGGGAGTCAAATTGGATGCTGAATACTACCCCCAGCCCAGAGAGAAGACAAGTGTTGAATCAGTGTATTTGGTTCAGTGAATGTGCAAATTTTCATAGCTCATGCAATCAGTGATTCTGGCAAAGAAACTTTATTCTTGTTGGATGAGAATAAAATTGAATCTGTCCATAAGTGTTTGTTAGTAACTTAAATTGCATTTTTTAATATCCTATCTCTTGGGTAGCCTACTTATTTATTGAATTGATTGTGAATTTTTATATTGGTGAACAATCCAAATCGCACAAATAAATAATTCAATAATATTGTGCTCCCCTATTGAATATTAATTGCTTTAAAGTAACGTTTTCATGGGGGCAGAGCAAATAGGTTCTAGGGCTATCAAAATGCAATGCTAAGAGCACGCGAAAGGCGCGAACCAACGATAATATAATGAAACATGTTGTCATTCGCAAGGCACCATTTGCTCGTCTACATGAAAATGAGGCTTTGCTGAAGGTCTGGTTCTGCTCTCAATCCTAATCCTACTTTTAAACTAGCTTTTTCCGAGAAATTTTTTGTGGTGAACCCGTCAATATTAGTTGGCCTAGAGCCTATATATTTTTTAATGTTGTGCTTTCTTGATCTTTTTAATTGTTGTGTAATTGTTGTCATGTTGACTAGTTTGCCATCTTCTAATATTGTAACTTTCCTTTCCTTCAAATTGTAATAATAATAATTTAGGCTACTTGTAGGCCTACCCAATTCGAAGCAACAAGCAATTATTTTCAGCAAGGCCTTGGCCGCCCCTGGCCTTACTGTCACTGCCGGAGAGATGGGTGCTAGGCAGCAAGGTGTTTCTGTAAAGTCCGTGTTAAACGGATGGATAGATAGGCCTAACTCTGCCATGCTAAAAATGAAATTTAAAATTTAATACGGCGGTGTTACATTTTTCAATTTCCGTAGTTAGGTATAGCCCGTATGGTTTTTCATTATTTTTTTTCCTGAAGCCTAGTTGTTTCTGTGCGGTAGTGTTTTAAAATTGGTACAAATTTACTAACTCCTAAAACAACAAGTTAATTTTCAAAGTTTTGTTGTTGTAGTAGTTATTCCGTGGTTGTTTTTCATAAGTATTTTTTATTATTGGTATAAAAATAAGTTAGTAGGCCTACTTAACATAAATTGCATTACATTTGTGCATTAGGTGTTGTATTATTTAGTTTAATAGGCCAGTGCAACCAGTAATTGTTTTTATAGGTTCCAAGAATAGAATGCTGATGGTTTGTAGGCCTTTTATCTCTGTCAAATAACTGTGTGTTCATAAAATTCAAATTCAGAACGGTTATTGTTTAAATTTAAATCTAATTGTCTAAAATTATCCACTACATATTCATGAAAATTTGCACAGGCCTAGCTTACCAATCTTTCGACCAATTCCAAAATTATATTATCCTTTGGCCTACATTAGTAAAATTATATCCTCATCCTAATGTCCCTAATATATTATAAAAATATTGAGTAATAATAGATTAAAAATAAGTTAACCAAATATATATTTTCTGTGCATTGGTAAAAATGGATAAAATATCCATTATTCACAATGTATTAAAAATATGTTTTCCTTATATATATAAAAAATACATCATTCACAACACATGCAATATGCATTTTCAAAATATATTGAAAATAGCTTCTTTAAAATATATACAAAATGTGTTTATAATAACATATCAAAAATGCATTATACAAAATGTTTTATAAATATGGTTTTTGCTATATATTAATAATGCATTGTTTAACAATGTATTATTAATACATGCAATGACAACTATTTCATAATATATTATTTGCCTTATCAATAATGCATTATTAATAGTTTTTTAAAATGCTTTAAAAAACATATTTCAAAATATAAGAAATTGGGTCAATTTGGAGACTAATGAAAAGTATTTTATAATGCATTTTCAAAATACATTTAAGAATCGAAATGTATTTTTGAAAAACATATTTTAAATGCATTTATTTCCATGTGGGAGTGCATATCTGTACCATGTACACGATCAAAATGAAATAAGAATTATTATTATTATTGTCTTCGTCATCGTTGGTGGTGTCATTGTCTGCAATCGTCGTCGAAGGTCGTCAAAGGAAGGGGGCAAGGTCCCCGACGACGATTGCCAGAGCTCGCCTTTAATTTCGGGGAGTAAAATACTACCCTTCATACTAGCTGATGTTTGCGAGGTGGACCTTTTCTCTTGAATCGCCTTTTAAGATTAGAATAACCATGCTCTGGGCCAATTCTATCCCGGGCCCAGACGGGGACTAAAATTTTGTTGGAAAAAATTAGTTTCAACGAAAAATGTAGAAAGTTTATCGCCGTTTTCATTTTAATTGTCACATCTGGGAACAACCTTTTCTCAGGTTAATAGATATCCGTGAGTAAGACGTGTGTGGCCTATTCGTATTCTGGACATCACCACCTCCTCTCTACGTGAGGGTCGAGAGGTTGGATGAGGAATGTTATTAGTCAGTGTTGTCATCACACTATGCAATTTGTTATTTTGCACCATATCCCAGGATGCTTGTCGCAAATCCAACAATCGTTGCTTGAACCCACTCTTGACATTTGGAACGGAAAACTACATAAAAATCAACGTCCGCGAACGCTGGGAAGCTTCCTTAGCAGCTCAATCAGCGTGTCATTTCCCTCTATGCCCAAGTGTCCAAGTATCCAGCAAAACTCTATTATAGAACACTTTGAGTTAAGTTTTTCTAAATAGAATTGGATGTCTTGTACCAATGATGGCTTAAAACATGAGTTTCATGGCTTGAAGTTAACTCAGGTATCAGGATATAAGTTAAGTTTAATTTATTTGAATTAAGGACGCGTCAACCGTTAGGTCATAATGCACCACTCAAAAATATGGGGGGGGATAGGATTTGGTTTATTTGGATTAAGGACGCGTCAACCGTTAGGTCATAATGCACCACTCTAACCTAGGGGGGGGGGGGGAGGAAGAGGGGCCCATGCTGGTCAGAACCAGCCACGGGAAAGGGGAGGAAGGGGGGTTTCTCACGTCGCGGTCGTCATTGTCTTTATCATTGTTCGTGGTGTCATTGTCTTTGTCATCGTCGCCGGGGGGTCGTCAAGGGAAGGGGGCAAGGTCCCCGGCGACGATTGCCAGAGCTCGCCTCTAGATTCGGGGAATAATATGCTACCCTTCTTACTAGCTGATGTTTGCAAGGTGGACTTTTTCTCTTGAATCGCCTTTTACGATTAGCAGAGCCATGCTCTGGGCCAATTCTACCCCGGGCCCAGACGGGGGGGGGGGGAGGAGGGGCCCATGCTGGTCAGAATCAGCCACGGGTAAGGGGAGGAAAGGGGGGGTTCTCACGTCGCGGTCGTCATTGTCTTCGTCATCGTTCGTGGTGTTATTTTCGCCATCGTCGTCGAGGGGTCATCAAGGGAAGGGGCAAGGTCCCCGACGACGATTGACAGAGCTCGCCTCTATTTTCGGAGAGTAAAATACTACTCCTCATACTAGCTGATGTTTGCGAGGTGGACTTTTTCTCTTAAATCGCCTTTTACGATTAGCAGAGCTATGCTCTGGGCCAATTCTACCAATTCTACATTATTTATTTAAATATATAAAAAAAATATGGATATTAAATGTTGGTTAATGAATTTACTTTGAATGAGAAATTAAGAAATTACGTTCTTTAAGTTACTTATTATGATTTTCTGCAGGTTGTTCAAATTAAGATATGGGCTTCAGGATTTATTGTGTATAGTATTAAAACAGATGTGGTGAGTGTTCGTGAGTCTTCTTGGTGGCGTGACTGTCAGGGAAGCAAAATCTCACGTCAAGTCTGTTCTCACCCTGGACACGATTCCAACCGCGGGCGACTCCAGGATTAACAATTAGCCTTGTTATATTTGTTAGATTTTATTTTTTATTTTTTTATGTTGTTATATTCTTTAATAATCAGTTTTGATTAAATTATTAGTAATAGGCTTAAATTATATATTTTTTTGATTTTAGTTTATTTATAAATCACAAACATTTGCCCCAATTACAAGTGATTAAAACACAGCACAAAATGTATAATATATACTTTACAAATTGACACAGCACACCAATGTTCAATCTCATAGTGTTGTCGTTCCTACTAGAAATTTAAGGCATTGAATTGTGTCACAAGTGAGTTTTCAATAAGTGTTTTTGTCAGAAATTACACTCAAGTGTTAAACAGTGAATCAGCGGGTGATTAATTTTTATTACCTAACGACTTTATTATTGCATTATGGATAATCAAGACGACGAGTCGTGATATATGGGGGTGCAGGACAATAGCTAAAACCCATGGAGTATGCGGGACACGAACCCGCGTCCTCGTAGTGTCCACAACCGAGTAGTACTTAGAACCTCTCAAGAACCCCGGAGAAACTAGGGCGCTTAACAGAGTGGGTCCTATTGCGCCGCATGTGACATTGTTAGTGAATACATTGAACGAGTTTTTTTGTTTGTTAATGATAAGATAATATTTTTTTTCTGAGTTTTCTAGCAGAAAGTGATTAAAATCGTAGTTTTATTTTCATAAACGGTGCATCAACAATTTGGTCATAATGCACCACTTTAAAGAACAACAATGATACTGACGACGATGTGAGATATTGCGCCGCCTGTGTTAATGTAAGTTTATGATTTTTTCGTTGTGTTGATGATTTTTTAGTTTTATAAGCTAAAATAAGAAAGGTTATTGAAAAGTATTTTTTATTGTTTTAAAATTAAAAGTGATTGTTATGCAAGAAATGTATTTAAATAAATTATTTTAAATGAGAAATTTAGATAGTTTGTCGCCGTTATCAAATTAGAGAAGACTATGTTTTTTTTGATTTTTATTGGGTTTAACGGCGCGTCAACCGTAAGGTCATATTGGCGCCTCCGAGATAATGTAGTTTACTAGTCTGGGCCCGGGGTAGAATTGGCCCAGAGCATGGCTCTGCTAATCGTAAAAGGCGATTCAAGAGAAAAAGTCCACCTCGCAAATTTCAGCTAGTAAGAGGGGAATATCACACTCCCCGAAACTATAGAGGCGAGCTCTGGCAACCGTCGTCGGGGACCTTGCCCCCTTCCCTTGACGACCCCCCGGCGACGATGACAATGACACAACGAACGATGACAAAGACGATGACGACCGCGACGTGAGAAACCCCCCTTCCACCCCTTACCCGTGGCTGGTTCTGACCAGCATGGGCCCCTCCCCCCCTAGGTTAGAGTGGTGTATTATGACCTAACGGTTGACGCGTCCTAAATCCAAATAAACTAAAAAAACTAGTTCGTTTATAACTATAATTTTCCAAAGGGGAGAAACAGAAGGGGTGACGTGGGGTGACGCGGGTTGACAGGCTTGTGCTGGTCAATACCAGCCACAAACAAATTTTTTTGTTTTGGTTTTTTTTGGATGAAGGACGCGTTAACCGTAAGGTCATATTGCGCCACTCTAACCTAGGGGGGGGGGGGTAGGAGGGCCCATGCTGGTCAGAACCAGCCACGGGAAAAAGGGAGGAAGGGGGGGTTCTCACGTCGGGGTTCGTCATTGTCTTCTTCATCGTTCGTGGTTTTATTGTCGTCTCGTCGTCAAGGGGTCGTCAAGGAAGGGGAGGGGGCAGGTCCGCGACGACGATTGCCAGAGCTCGCCTCTAATTTTCGGGGAGTAAAATACTACCCTTCATACTAGCTGATGTTTTGCGAGGTGGACTTTTTCTCTTGAATCGCCTTGTACGATTAGCAGAGCATGCTCTGGGCCAATTCTCCCCGGGCCCGAGGGGGAATTAGTTCGTTGACTGAGTGGGAAGACTCTAAATACGAATGTTTTTATTTAATTTTAATTTAAAAACTATGCTAGCTAGACCCAGCCAAAGACCAATCGTGAGACTAGACACTTCAAAAATAAGTTCTCACATTTACAGAGTATGGTTTGCATATTTGGATGAAGGGTGCGTCAACCGTTAAGTCATAATATTCAACGCTATATCCTAGGGGATATGGGGAGGAAAACCCCATGCTGGTCTGAACCAGCGAGAGGTAAGGGGAGGAAATGGGGATTTTCACGTCGCAGTCGTCATCGTTTGTGTCATCGTTTGTGTTGTCATGGTCGTGATCGTCGGGGAGGTCGTCAATGGAAAGGAGAAGGGTCACCGACCACGAATGTAAGAGCTCGTCTCTTGTTTCGGAGAGTAATATACTCTCCTCTTACTAGCTGAAAGATGGACTTTATCTCTTATTTCGCCTTTCACGACTAGCAGAGCCATGCTCTGGGCCTGATTCTACCCCTGGCCCAGACGGGGTTTATCACATTCAACCAGGACCTAGGCGCATACATACCTTAAACGTAAGACTCAATTTCGACATTCCAGTTCACATCCTGGCCTTCACCAGGCCTACTTTAAGTCCAAGTCAAAGATTGAAGTAGTTTTCAGTTCATTTGGATGTAGCGCCTGTCAACCGTTAGGTCTTAATGTACCTTTACCCCAAGTGGGTACAGGGAGGTTAATCTCATCTGGTCAGAACCAGTCATGGTGGAAAGGGTGACGAAGTCAAGTTTTTGGATGTCCCTCGTCGTTGGGGAGGGAGGTCATTATACGTATGGAGAGGGGTCCCCGACGTCCCACTTCCGTAGCTACCTCAAAATTTTGGGGAGTAGGCAGACACCAAAGAGTTTTAACCACTTGTGGCAAAAGTTTATCATATGTAGTTTGTTAATTATCAATTCAAAAAATCGTTACTACGACAACGTGAGAAACTAGTGCACTTAACCGGAGAGGTATAACTGCACCGCCTGCGACATCGTTATAATGTGTTTTACTTTTAATCAGTAGAAAATGATAAAAAAAACGGTAGTTTTTAATTTTAATTTTTTCTTTTAAAAAAGTGAATATTTGAAAATTATTACCAGGGTTATTACAAAAAATTTTGATATATTTTTTTTAGTTTGTCGACGTTTTTTTTGTTTTTTTTTTTGAAAATTGTAAAAAATTTTTCGTCTGATGTTGGGGTTTAAAAACCCAAAAAAAATATTTTTTTCCAGGGGAAATCTATAGCACAAAAATACACTAAAATGACCGTTCAAAATATAATATCTTGAAATTTTGGGGGATTTAACACGAATTTTTAAATTTTTTTGATCCAGAAATTTGAAAAAATTTGGTTTTTTTGGGTTTTTCCCTTAATCGGCTTTTTAACCGGCTTTTTTTTTTGGTCCACTAGATACAAGGGGCTTTGAAAACCAACCCTAAAAGGGCCCCTTTTAAAATCGTGTTTTAAAAACACTCCCCAAAAAAACCCAAAACACCCCAAAAATATGCTTTCCCAAAAAATCACACCCCAAAAATCTTTGGTAATCACTTTTTTAAACCAAACTACTTGCCCAAAATAAAAAACAAAAAATATAGAAATTTACAAAAAAGGCTGTAGGGGAAACGTCAATAAGGGCCAATATGTTTTTGGAAAAAATTTTCCAAAGGGTCACGGGGGGCTAAAGATCGTCCCCATTTATTTCTCATGGGAGTTTTTTTGGCCGAGGGGATTTTTAGCTCAAAAAATGTCATTTTGTTGACATTTTTTTTGGGGGGTCATGGGGGGCCCAAAAAAATTTGTTCGGGTTTAGTTGCTAAATTCATTGTAGTGGGGCCTGAATGAAATATATTTTTTGATTTTTGGGGTTAAATCCCCCTTTTAATGTTTTGCCCCTTTTAAAAAACCCCTAGGGCCCAAAATAAACTGATACCCCAATATTTCAAAAGAAGGTTCTCCTTGGGTATGTTCCACAATGTTCATTGGGAGATTTAAAACTCTGAAAATGCTGGTGGGGGAGCAGATTTTTTTTCTACAGGTCCAAAGAGACAAAAAAACCGAAACCTTAGATTTCCCTTCGGAAAAACAAGGGGCTTAAACGGGTTTGGTCATATTGCAAACCCCTGTGATATTAAAAGTTCAAAAAAAGGGTTGCTTTTTTTTTTTATTGTTTTTTTGTTTTTTTTAGTTTAAAAAGAAGAAAAACATAATGAAAAAAATGATGAAAACGGGCAAAAGAAAAGTTTTTTTCTTGTTGGAAACGACGTAAAAAAACCAAAATTTTAATTTGGGCCTTTGGGAAATTTCCCCGGGGCCCATTTTGTTGTCTTTTTAAAATCGCTATGATTCCAAAATTATATATCAGACGAAAATACGGCTCCCTAAAACCAAATATATTTTGCTTTTTATAAGGAACCTCTTCCCTTTGGGCGTTGATAGTGAAAAGTTTGCCCCCCCTCAGCTTTTTGGATTAAAGGGCCCCCGTCAACCGTGAGGGCAAATGTGCCACTCCAAACCCTAGCCGATGGGGAAAGGGAAAACCATCATCGTGCTGGACAAAACCCCCGTCACGGGGGGGGGGTTAAAGGGAAAAAGTTTTCTCACGCCCGCTGCCAACCCGGGGGACCCTCTTTTTTCCTCGTAAATTAGGACTAGCAGAGCCCCCCCCTTTGGCAGAGTTCCCCTGCAACTTCCGAGAGGCTTCCTGAAAAACATTTAAACACTTCAAAAACTGTAGTGACTGCTTTAACAGTTATTCAAAATTTCGCCACCACCTGGGGGAATGGGGAGGAAAAAACCCCAAAGCCTGTCAAAAACCAGCCATGGGTTGGGGGGGAAAGGGGGGTTTCCCTCTCGTGCAGTCGGTTCATGGGTTTCGGGGGGGGGGCCCCCCCGACGACTACTCCCAGGTTTCGAATTTATTTTTCTTCTTCTTCAATTGTTTACCCTTTTGTTTGCAAAGATGGACTTTATCTCTTCCCAGGCTTTTATGTTTAAAACAACCCATGCTCTGGGCCAAATTCTTCCCGGGGGGATTAGTGGGACATTGAAATGTGTTTGGACAGAAAAAAGCATGGGGGTTTTTTCCCGGCAGGGAGAGTGAGCTTAAAAAAGTCAAACTCCTAACAAAATAGAACTAATATAGGTATTTTGACCCTTTTGACATCCAAAAGTTAAAAGAGAAAATTAATACACTTTAAAAAGTACCCAAATCTGGCTTCCCTGAATTTTGCCTGGATAAAAACAAACCCAGCCCAGACAAAAACCGATTTATAAAATCCAAGATTTCAACTTATCAAAAAGAACGGGTTTCGCCCTACAAACATCCTCCAAAACTCGAGAGAACTTCTTGTTCTTTTCCCAACACAAACTGTGATTAAATTTTTTTCCGAATTACAAAATTTAAATGTTTAAATTTTGCCTAGGAAATCAAACCCCGACTTTGGAAGGGGGGGGGAAATCCAATCAAGACAGAAAAAATACTGGCTTTTGTTCTCAAAAATGCCCTTTTACAAAAGCCCCTCTAAATTTAAATACTATTTCCCCACGCTGCTGCGCCAAAAACGATTTGTGGTTGCCCCCAAAAAGAAAATAGTGGGGCACTCCCTTTTTTATTTTTATTTAATTTTTATTGTTTTAAAAATTTTTTCATATTTTTCCCATACCCTTTTTTTCTGGGCAACTTTTTCCCAAAAAGTCTAAGTGTTTATTAAAAGTGTTTTTCTTCTCCCCTTTTCTGTGTATTTTCCCCCCCAATCCGGCCCATGTGGCCCTGGTCTTTGGGGGTCGGAGCAAAAGAGCTCAGGGTAATATTTAATCCTCCGGGGGCCCAAAAATTATTATTGTTCTAAGGGTGGCTGGTACTATCAGAGTCGGGTAAAAAAAATTTCAACGGGGAAAATTCTTTTGGGGGCTTTACTAGGGCCCCCGTCGTGAACGGGTTTTTTCCCCAATTCGGTTGGTTGGGGGGTAAAAGTGTGTTTTTTAAAGTATAGGAACCGCTCGCCCCTTTTTTCCCCTTTTCTTTTACTTTGGGTTGCTATTCCCCTTATTTTTTTGGAGATTTGTAGCAAATGGTTTTATTCAGTTTTAAAAAAAATACTTTTTTATAAATTTTTAAAAAATTAATAAATTTTAATTTTTTGGTTTAAATTTTTATTAAGGAAAAGCCTTTTAAACCCTTTAGGGGCAAAAATGCACCACTCTAAGGGCCCAGGGGGGTAAAGTTAAAGGGTGGGCCCCGCTGGTCAAAAACCCCGCCCGGTTAAGGGGGGGGGGAAGGGGGGGGTTTCCCACGGCGCGTAAGTCATCGCCTTAGTCATCATTATTGTCATGTTTGTTTTTGTCATTTTCCCCATCGTCGGGGCGGTCGTCCCAAAGGGGAAAGGGGAAAGGGGTCCCCGACAAAGATTTCCAGGCTCGCCTCTAGTTTTTGGGGGGTAATATCCGCTCTTACAACTGTTGTTTGCGAGGTGGGTTTTTTTCTCTTGAATGGGCCCTTTTACGGTTTGCACAGCCCCCTGCTCTGGGCCCCAAATTTTACACCGGGCCCAAAAGGGGGAGTTTTACTACCAAAACCAGAAAAAATTTTGGTACCATTAAAATAAAAAAGACTTTTTTACCCACAAAAAAAACCCCCTGAAATCTGAGTTAAATGGGTGGGGAGGTCCCTATTAAATTTCCCCAAATCGATTTTTTAAAACCTAGTTCTCATGGTAGCTAATTTTAAGCCTTTTATTTTGTTTGGTAATTTTTTAATTTGAAAAAAATTTGAATCATTTTTTGCCCCAAAACTAGCTAGGAAAAACCGACTGTTTTTTGTTATTTTTTTATTAATTTGTATTCGATTCAGTTTTTAAAAACTTTTTTCTAACGAGGATTTTAAAATTTTTAAAAAATTCAGGTTTTATTTAAAGCAAATCACAATTTAAAAACTAATGCGACTCTTTAAACGCGACGCCGCATAGGTTTTTTGGCGCCCCCAAATGATAATGTTTTTGGTTTTTTCGGGGTTTTCCCAAGTAATTATGAAAAAAAAAAGTTTTTTAAACAAAAAATAACATAAACGAAAAAATATAATTAATTTGATGCCAACCGAAAATTTTCAAAAAAAAAGTTTTTTGAATTATTAATTTAAATTTTTACAAAACTGTCTCTTTTTAAATTTTTGCATAACATATGAAGGGTTTGGAAAAAATTTACGCCCAAATTTCCCAAATTTATTGACAAACCTTTCCAAAAACCAAAAAAACGGTTAAAACCCCTTTAGGTTTCTATGACAAAACATTGGGGAAAAAAAATGTTGTGGTGAAAAAAAACGCCGCTGGGGGGACTCCAGCAACCCGACAAAATTGTCCTCCCTTGAAAAAATATTCCCTTTTGGGACGCCAAATGCCTGACGGCCAAACCTTCCCTAAAAATGTTTTGTCACTGTTAAAAGGGTTACGCGTGCAAATTTCGTGGGCCCTTAAACTTTTCAGCACCACCCTGACTATGATCATACCCCCCCCCCCCAAACCCCCCGTAAACACACACACGGTGTTTTGTTTTGTAAAACCCCCAAAGGGCTGTCCCCCCCCCCCCCTCCAAAAAACCTTAAATTTAATAAACTTACCTTTTTAAGTCAATCGAAACATTGTCAAGTCCATTTCCAAAGCCCCATTAAGTTTTTCCCCAAACCCCTATAATGCCGCCGCGGTGGCACCCTGGGGATTCGGGCGCCGGTTTTCAAGCGTTGGCACTTTCAGGGACGTGGGGGTTTGTATCCCGCAAAACACTTATGAAAGTTTTAAATAACCGTCCCCCCATCGTCATCTATCACCATCATTCCCTCCCGAAAAGCCTTTGGCCTTAATAAGACCCTTTTAAGGGAAAAAGAAATCTTTTTTTTAAATTTTGGGTTTAAGGGCGAAGTCAACCGTTTTGGGCTAATGCACCACTCTACCTAAGGGGGTTTGGGGGGGAGGAAGGACCCCTGTGATTTAAAACCCCCACGGGGTAAGGGGAGGAAGGGGGGTTTTTTCACGTCCGGGGGTTTGCAAACGGGTTTGTCATCGTTTTGTTGTGTCATTGTCCCTCGTCGCCGGGGGGGTTTGTCAAGGGAAGGGGGGAAGGTTTCCGGGGGGGACGATTGCCAGGCCCCGCCTTTAGTTTCGGGGAGTAAGGGTACTCCGGTTTATGGGTGATGGGTTTTGGGGGTGGACTTTTTTTCTTGAATCGCCTTTTCGATTGGGAGAGCCTGCTCTGGGGGGCCCAAATTTTACCCCGGGGCCCAGACGGGGGAAAAAAGAAATCATCAAAGTATAAATTTATCAATGTTTTAAAACGTCACTAAACCCAGCTTTTACAAATTTTCGCAAACTCAAAAAGATATAACACTAAAAACTGTCGCATCGCGATAAAAAATAGCCCCCCGCCCCTACTTAAAATAGGGGGACCCGGGCCATAAACACCAAAAGCAATTTCGTATTATTCAAATATTCGTCCCGAAAAAACCCGTTAAAAAAACGCGCGTACTACAATAGAACACTGTCTTTTTTCACTTTATCGTCCCCACTAGAACCCAGCTGGGACGAACACTATGAACATAAAACACGGGAAACCCTAACAAACGTGCGCTAGGGTCTACCCCCCGCGGGCTTTCCCCCGCCCGTGGGGGGTTCGTTTTTCTTTACTCTACGAAGGGCCCCCTTTCTTTTTGTCAGAATTTTCCGGTTTCATCAGTGAGGGCATGTGCTGCAACCCCTGCCCGGTAGAATGCACAAAATGCCCCAGGCGGATGCGTTTCTCCACTAGCAGTTTTTGTACACCCAAGGATCGGGGGGTTTTGAAAACTCATGACACGCACACATGGCGACACGCAGGAATATAAGTTTTATCGAATGGCTTTTGGGGGGGGGGGGCATGGCCTGCCAAAAATGTGCCCCATTTTTAAATTTTTTTTGTAAATTTCAATTTTTTTAAAGCCCGTATTTACCCGCTAAAATCAAAAAATATATTTCATTTAAGGCTTACTAGTTAGGGAAATTTTGAAATTAAACGGAAAACTTATTGGGGCTGCCCGCCCCCCCAAAAATGTCAACTTGGTAATTTTCGAGCTGATATTATCAGCAAAAAACTCTCATAAGGGAAATAACCTGGGGACGATTTTTATGCCCCCTGCCTTGGAGGACTTTTTATCCCAAAAAATTAAAAATTGACCTTATTGACGCATTTTTAAAAGAAAATTTCGGGAAATCCGTTATATTTTGTTTTTAAAAAGGGGGCAAGGGTTTAGTCAAAATCTGCTGATAAAACCCGTAAGGGTGTTTAATTTGGAAAAGAATTTTTTTGCGTTTGGGTTTTAGGGTTTGTGCCCGAGGGTTTTAAAACACCAAAGTTTGTAAAGCGCCATTTTTTGATTAATGCGAGGGTTTTTGTATCCTTGTGGAACTAAAATCAAAACGGGTTTAAACCGATTTTAAAAAAAATTTCCCAAAAAATCAATTTTTTGCCAATTTTTGGATCCAAAAAAAGAAAAATTTTTGTGCAGGATCACAGTTTTAATTTGTTAAAAAGGTCTTTTCGGGGGGCTTTATTTCTATGGTTATTGGTTAAAAAAAAATGGATTTTAAAAAAGTCGGGGGGTTTTTCAGATAGGAAAAGATAAGATAAATTTAAAAAAGCATTCAATTTTTTTTCTGGGGCCTAGATAACTTTGGGTTTGGTTTTTTGGATATAGAAAAGCGTCAACCCCTAAGTTTATAAAACTCCACTCTAACCTAGAGGATTGGGGAGGGGGGCTTTTTGCTGGTCAGAAACAGCCCCGGGTTTAAGGGGAGGATGGGCAAAGGAAAAGGGAGGTGTCCCGATGACGGGTTACCATTTCTCGCCCCCTAGTTTGTGTGAGTTAAAAACTTCCCCCTACCCCTAGCTGATGTTTGGGAAAGGGGGACTTTTTTCTTGGGAAACGACCCAAATTATGCCTGGGTCAATAATTTTCCTTGAACCCCCAAAGAAAAAGGATTTAAAAAATAACTGACTGGGGGAGACTGGGGAGAAGGGGGGTTGTGCGGGTGCCATACACCATGTCCCAGGGGTAAACCATATATGGGGCAGTGGTTTTGGGAAGAGATGACGTGTTGATAATTGATTTTTAAAGCAAAATTTATGAAAAGGGTTTTTTTGGGTTTTTTAAATGTTAATGGATGGTTTGTGTTTGGGAAAATAACTTAAATAAACGACCAATTTTTTTTAAATAAAACTGCGTTTTAATTTTGGTAAGTCTGGCCCTGATAACCCTAAAAAATTTTAAAATCCTTAATTCTCAATTTAAAATTTCGCCCAAAAATCAATATATACGTTAAAAAAAAGGGGGCCCTTCCCAACCCCTTTTGGGGGAATTGCGCCGCCTGGGGATGTTTTAAGATAATGATTTTTTTTTTTTGGTTTATATGGATTAAGGACACGTCAACCGTTAGGTCATAATGCACCACTCTTACCTATAGGATGGGGAGGGGCCCATGCTGGTCAGAACCAGCCACGGGCAAGGGGTGGAAGGGGGGTTTCACACGTCGCGGTCGTCAACGTCTTTGTCATCGTTCGTTGTGCCATTGTCATTGTCGTCGGAGAGGTCGTCAAGGGAATGGGGCGGTGTTTACGACGACGATTACCAGAGCTCGCCTCTAGTTTTGAGGAGTAAAATGCTTCCATTTTACTAGCTGATGTTTGCGAGGTGGACTTTTTCTCTTACCTCGTCTTTTGAGAGTAGCAGAGCTACGCTCTGGGTTAATTCTACCCCGGGCCCAGACGGGTGTTATCCCATGAGTGAGTCCAGCTTCTAACGTAAGTCTCACTGTGAAGCTAGGTCGTACCAACGAGAGAGTTCACCTCCTCTCCCTCATTGGCTGATACATATCGACGTGCATTCACTTGTCCGTGTAGCATGTACGCCTCATTAGTATAGAGTGCATCGCTTCAAGGTGTATTTATAAATCTATCTTGGTACGTTTAATTATGAAGATAACATATGTATAATTTTATAAGCATGTGCATACGAAGAGGTTAGAATCTAGAGCGCTTCAACCGGTTAATAAGTCATATTGCGCCGCCTGTGAAAGTGAAAGTTTATTAAATTAGTTTGTGGTGTGTTTCATTATTAAATTGTGTTCTTAGATTTGAAAAGTAGTCTAAAGAAAACGATGGAGATGTTCGTGAGAGTAAAATAAACATTATTTATTTGAATTAAAAAAAAATTGTTTTTGAAATGAAGCAGATTGTATTAGATTAATTAATTTCAATGAGAAATTTTGAAAGTACGTCCTGTTTATTATTAATTGATTTTCTGCAGGTTGTTTCAATTAATATATGGCCTATGATGAAGGTCCATACCGTGTTTTTTTGAACACTTATTGGAAGAATTTATACAAAATAGAGTACTAAGGGGGGGTTCTCACGTCGCGGTCGTCATGACAAAGACGATGACGACCGCGACATGAGAAACCCCCCTTCCTCCCCTTACCCGTGGCTGGTACTGACCAGCATGGGCTGTTCCTCCACCCCCCAACCAAATTATATATATATATATAAACAAAACCCAGAAAAAAATGGTGAATAATTACATTACTTATGTCCGCGAAATTAAACTAACATAATATATTTATATACTATAATATATATATATATAAAACAAATTTAGGAATACGCGTAATGGATAACATAGATTTATCTTTATAAACGTTAGTGTGAAATTTGATAATGGTGTTATCAACCATTACCCGAAAAATCCAGAAAGCTGAGCGCTAAAACTCGCCTCCGTTCTAGCCTCAGCATACCCTCTTAACCAACCACAGGTAGGGGTGAGAAGGGGAAAGTGTCGCCCGACAGAGCTCGCCTCTAGTTTTGATGGAGGTACAGGTTACGTAAAAAACTAGATTTGGTTTATTAATTTTCGTTTATTTGGATTAAGGACGCGTCAACCATAAGGTCATAATGCACCACTCTAGCCTAGGGGGGGGGGGAGGATGAGAAGTTTCTCACGCCGCGGTGGTCATCGTCTTTGTCATCGTTCGTTGTGTCATTGTCATCAACTTAGGAGAGGTCGTCAGGGGAAGGAAGTGTCCCCGACGACGATTGCCAGAGCTCGCCTCTGGTTTCGGGGAGTAATATACACCGCTCTTACAAGCTGATGTTGAATCGCCTTTTAAGATTAGCAGAGCCACCTGGGCCAGATTCTTCCCCGGGAAACTAGAAATTCCAATCGGATACAGGTTATGTTGCGCCGCCTATAGGCCAACATGTTGTTTGTTTGAGGTAATGAATAAAGTTTTTTATTGTTAACCTGGATCAAGGGCGAGTTATTTGTAAGGTCTCTCTAGTCTAAGGTATGTGGGGAGGAAAGTACCATACTGGTCAGAACCAGCCGCGGGTATAGGAGGAGGGAGGGGTCGGGGTTCTCACGCCGTGGTTGTCATCGTCTTTGTCATCGTTCATAATGTCATTGCCGCCGTCGTAGTGGTTGTTGTCGAGGTGCGGGGTGAGGTCCCCGACGACGACAGCCAGAGCTCGCCTCTAGTTTAAAGAAATATGTGCTTCCCTCACTGACTGACGTTTGCGTCATTGGCATTTTTCTGTTTTCTCGCCTGTTATACGATTAGCAGATTCAACCTCTGGCCAAATTGATTGATTGATTTTCGTATTTATTGATAGCGGAATTAAGGCCTGTTATGCATTATCTTCCATCCAACCACTTTATCATTACAACACATCATGACAATAACAGAATTACATAAACATAAATGTTTTTATATACTACGATGATTACACTAAATAGTATAAACATCATCAAGATTGAACAGCTGTTGGTGGAACGAGGGCGCTTAAACCAGTTAGGTCATGTGACAATGAAAGTTTATGAGATGAGTTAATGGTGTGTTTGATGATAAGATTGTTTTCTAAGGTCCAGAATTTCAATGTCTAGTTAAAATTTATCTGCCAGTTAGTCCTCTCAGTAAATATTTACAAGGCTTCTGATTGGTGGTTGCCATAGTGAAAACAAGTTATGTGCCAGTTAAATTTACTTGCCACTTTAACTGGGCATTGAAATACCGGGCCTTAGTGTATAAAATAACGAAATAAATTGATGATGATGAAAGTAATAGCAAAATAAAAGTTATGTATTTGAATGAAAATTAAGAAATTGAAGCAATGTGTATGATGTGAATTAAATTTTGTTAAATAGATTACTATGGTTGAGAAATTTTGAAAGTTTGTCACCGTTATCATATGATAAAAGCTCTTCATATGAATGGGAGGGATCAAATTGTGTGCGCAAGGCATCATATTCGGTACATTCTGCTAGCATATGATGTACGGTTAAAGGTACATCATATGTGTCACCTCTGCGAATAACCTTTTCTCTGGTTAAGAGATATCATTGAGTTGGACGTGTGTGGCCTATTGAATTCTGGACAATACCATCTCTTCTAAGTAGGTGGACGAATTTTATTAGTCAGTGTAGGCATCACACTACGCAATTTGTTATTTAGCTACACATCCCAAGATGCTTGTCGCAAATCAAACAATCTTTGCTTGAATCCACTTTTGACATCTGGAACGGGAATAAGATTGAAATAAACGTCGCGACGCTGGGAAGCTTCTTTAACAGCCCGATCAGCGTGTTCATTTCCCTCTATGCCCACTTGTCCAAGTATCCAGCAAAACTGTGTTATATAACCCTAAGAGATTAGTTTTTCGAAATATCATAAAGATGAAACAGCTCCTAGAAGACTTAAAAACGACGACATGAGAAACGAGAGCGCTTTAACCGCTTAGGTCATGTTGCGTCGCCTGTGACAAAGAAAGTAAATTAAATGAGTTTATGTTGTGTTAAATGATTATTTTGTTTTCTATGTTTATAAAAGGAAAGAAAAGAATGATGATCATGACGACGACGATGCGCCTCTCAAGCCTAGGGGATGTGGGAATGAGTGGCCCATGCTGGTGAGAGCCAGCCACAGTTGGGGGAGGAAGGTGGTTCTCACCTCGTAGTCGTCTTGTCATTGTCTTAGTTTGTGTTGTCACTGTAGTCGGCGGTTGAAATTCTCCCCTACATACCAGCTGATGTTTGCTGATGGACCTTATCTCTTTCCATGCCTCTTACGTACAGCAGAGCCATGACTGGGTCAAATTCAACTCCGGGACCAGACAAGGTTAATGACATAACAGTCAATCCTTCTCTATTTTCTCTTTATTTTTTTTTATTTTTTTTTATTTTTTTTATTTTTTTTTTTTTTTTTTATTTTTTTTTTTGCGTTTGTTTTGAATAATAAACATCAAAAATCTATTTTATGGTTCTTATTTTTAAGTTTTTCTTTGTAAAATATCATAAATGTTATATTACTATTGGATTAAAGACAAATAAGGATTAAAACTAGTTTTTTGGTCCATAATTCATTAAAATACATCAAGAAATGATTGCAGAATTTTGAGGATGAAGGTAGGACACAGTCATAAAAAATAAAAGAGACAAAAACATCATGGCTGAAGGCTCTAAAGGTACAAGATATTTTTATGGTCAACCATGTGGGCAATCAACATCACGAGGCCTACGATCAGATCTCCGAGAAACGGGAATAAAAGGGAGGCATAACCTCATTCCTTCACTCAACCAGGTAAATACCATAAGCATAGGCCCTTACTGCCTCTGTGACCATGACTCTATAAGGGAAAGATTAGCACATCTGGAAGCTGAAATAACAGCAATCAAGAGGCACCTAGGAACAGCTGGCGGCATAGGCCTAGACCTAGCAGGTGGATTAGACCTAGGCCAAACAGGCCTGCAAGACACGAATGCGCAAAGAAAAGCTTCCCCAAACAGGCTTAAAAGTAAAGAGGGGTCTAATCCAACATCATGTGACCCACACAATAGGCCTATGCCTGTGGAGCCGACCCATACTAGGCCTATAGGCCTAACTAAAGAAGGGCTTACTGATAAGTCCAAGCAAACAAGAGGCTTATTGAATCACGATCTCTGTCAAGTACAATACACTAACAAAATTGTTATTTTAGCAGATAGCCATGGACGTGAACTGAGAAAACTCATGACTAACCTTCACTCGCACTCTACGGGAAACCAGATAGTCAGTATATTTAAACCGAACGCTCCTTTTGAGGAAGTAATAAATACAAACTGTATACAAGCATTGAATGATGCAGACATCCTTATGGTTATTGCGGGAACAAACAACATCCAAAATAAAACAGCAAATAACATCAAGACTACCCTAAAAGCCATAATCAATCAAAAAGTAAGGCCACATACAATAATTACAGCAATACCCCACCGATTTGATGCAGAAGGGGTACAGCTAAACAACAATATTAAACGAGTCAACTCATTAATGGAAGATCTAGTCAAGAATGAAGAAAACATACACTTCTCAAGGACAACTTAGAGACAAACCTACTGCTGAGGAAATAAGCAATGTTACTGCAAAATCATTTGTAAAAAACGAGCTTATGAAGCTTGAATCAAAATGATCGTACAACAATAAACAGCACCATCCCATACCTATAATTAACGAATGAAGTAAAAATACAGAATGCGAATAGGGAACACAAAAACACAAAAGAATAAGTAAAACACTAAAGCCTAAAGTAAACAAATTACTCACCATAAGGATAAATAAACCCTTCAAGATTAAGCAAAAAACATACTATAAGAAAACATACAAAATGAATAAAAACAACATATCCTCATAGAATCAATAACCTAACTCACAAAACCAAAATCAATAACACGAGAAGCATAAGGTAATATCATATGCAAATTAAACAATTCTAAGGAATCAATACTCCAAGATGAAAAATCACAATCATAAACAAATAAGAGCAAACCTCACTCTGAAACCAAAAACTCAACATATTAATGCAACATTGCATCAACGCTCTACAAATCAAAACCATAACAATAATACTGACAACAATAACTAGCAGCACCCGTATATCTGAATAGATATCCAATCTTCAACAATCAAATCTATGACATGCGAAATAAGGCCATCAACCCGTTCACACATCCATGAAATACTGCACAAATCAATAACATGACTACAGAGACAATATACAGCTAACCACGATTAGCTCTCGAAAGTACTTCCAAATCATAAATATCAATCTATTGAAGACAGACAAAATGCACAGTAACCCAGTCACTCTAACTCAAAACTGCAACAAACCAATCAATCAACTGAACTATACAGACATATAATGCAACAGTTACAACAGACATTACACTACGGAACTGCGAACAAGAAATCTATACAACAATCAATCTATTACATACAGAAATAATACAGTCAAGCCGATCAACTTCATCCTAATTATGCAACAAAATCTCAATCAACAATCTTGAACATGCAAGCGAAATAATCGCATCAACCGTAACTCACTGAAACGTACTCAAAAAATTCAATCAATCAATCTGATTGACATCAGAAATATAATGAAGCAGTCAACCCGGAACCCACTCCTGAAATACTGCAACAAATCTTAAATCAATTGCTTGACATGACGACAATATATAGCAGTCACCTCAACTCTACTCTACAAATGCACACAAACTTCAATCATCGATTCTACATCAAATCAATAATGACAGACACCGTACTCTCACTCCTGAAATACTGCACACAAATCTTCAACCAATCAATCTACTTGACATGACAGAAATAATGCAACAGTCACAAACTCGCAATCTCCTCTGAATGCAACAAATTGCAAGCAATCCATCATCACTCCTGAAATATCAACAAATATCAGATCAACAGTATCCATCCGACAATATGCAACGTAATCTTCAATCAATCAATCTGACTCAATGACAGACGAAATAATGGCATAACCCGGTCACTCTCACTCCTGAAATACTGCACACAAATCTTCACATCAAATCTGATGACCAATGAACAACGATATCAATGAGCAGTCAACCTCATCACTCACTGAAATGCAACAATCTTCAACTCATCATCTAGACATACAGACGAATATACTGAGATGCAAACCCGGTCAACTCTCACTCCTGAAATACTGCACACAAATCTTCAATCAATCAATCTGCACAAATGACACAGCATATAGCAGAATACCGTCACTCTCACCCTGAAAACTGAACAAATTCAATCAATCCAATCATGACATGACAACAAATATGCGCAGCAACACGGACTCTAACTCCGAAATACGCACACAAATCAATTTAAATCACTGCATTGCAACATACAGACGAATTATTACAGCAGTCAACCAGGACTCACTCCGAAAACTGCACACAAATTCATCAATCAATACTTGCATACAGACGATATAGCACATCAACCACGACATGACCTCACCTGAAATACTGCACACAATTTCAATCAATCAATCTGATTGACATGAAAATCAAATATACAGCATCAACTCCGGACATCTCACTCCTGAAATACTGCACACAAATCTTCAATCAATCAATCGTTGCAGACGAATATGAGACATAAACCTACTCCAATCCTGAAATATGCACACAAACTTCAACAATCAATCTGTTGACATGAAGTAATCACAGATCAACCGGTCACTCTCACTCCTGCAATACTGCACACAAATCTTCAACCAATCAATCTTTGACAGATAGAAGATACTGATCACATCAACCTCACTCAATCTCTGAAATACTGTACAAACTTCAATAATCAACGTACGACACAATCTGAACTCAACAAGTCATCTCAACTCTGAAATACTGCAAAACTCATCAATCCATACTGCCAATGACAGACGATAATCTCACATCAACTCTTCATCATCAATCCTGAAATACGCACTCAAATCTTAGCACCAATCATCATCATACTGTCTGAGACGAATATATGCAGCAGTCAACCCCGTCACTCTCACTCCTGAAATACTGCACACAAATCTTCAATCAACCGTTGACATACAGACGACAATTAACAAGTCAACTCTATCCACTCCTAGACATACGACCAAATTCAATCAATCAACTTTCACTACAGAAATACATGCAGATCAACCGGTCATCTCACTCCTGAAATACTGCACACAACTTCAATCAATCTATTGACATGACAGACAATATATGACAGCAGTCAACCCGGTCACTCTCACTCCTGAAATACTGCACACAAATCTTCAATAATCAATCTGTGACATACAGACGAATAATGCAGCAGTCAACCGGTCACTCTCACTCCTAAATACTGCACACAAATCTTCAATCAATCAATCACTTGAATGACAGACAATATTGCAGCATCAACCGTACACTGCACACGAAATATGCACACAACTTCATCAAAACTTGAATACGCACAAATTTCACATCAACTACTGCCACAAATATGCACACAACCTCACATCAATCATTGCATGACACAATATATGCAGCAGTCAACCCGGTACCTCACTCCTGAAATACTGCACACAAATCTTCAATCAATCAATCTGCTTGACATGACAGACGAATATAGAGCAGTCAACCGCCTACTCTAATCTGCAAAAATCTTCAAATCAATCATCAATTGACATGACAGACGAATCGGCATCTCAACCCGGTACTCTCAATCTGAAATACATCAATCTACAATTTCATCACAATATATGACAGCAGACCCGATCTCATCCAAACTGCACAAAATCTCAACATCAATCTGACAACAAATAATAACATCACCTACTCACGAAATACTGCAACAATCTTCATCAACTCTACTGAATACTGCAGACAAATTGCAACAACCGTACTACACAAATATGCACAATCAATCATCATCTATCAATAGCCACAAATTCATCAATCAACATCACTTCACGAAATATGCACACAAACTCAGTCACTCACTCTGAATACTGCACAAAATCTCATCAACAATCTATTACATCGAAATATGCACATAACCAGTCAATCACTCTGAAATACTGCACAAAATCTTCACATCAACCTGTGACAACCGAAATATGCAGCAGTCAACCAGTCTCTCATCCGAAATACTGCAAACAACTCATCTCATCCTGAATACAGACAAATTGACATCAACCCGTGACTTCATCTGAAATAGCACCAAATCTCAATCCATTGCTGACAGAAGAATATATGGCACATCAACCCGGTCACTCTCATCCTGAAACGCACACAAATACTCAACAATAACTACAACCATATATGCAGCAGCAACCAGTACACATTCCTGAATATGACACAATCTTAATATACAATACCGATACCACATAATATCTGACAAAGTCAACCGGTCACTCTACTCTGAAATATCACAACATTCAACAATCATCTGATTGAATACGACAAATATGGCACATCACCGTCACTCATCCTGAATACGCACACAAATTTCAATCAACAATCGATTGACATGACGACAATATATGACAGCAGTCAACCCGGTCACTCTCATCCTGAAATCTGACAAAACTTCATATCAATCATTGAATGACAGACGAATATGCACAGCAACCGTCACTCTCATCTGAATACTGACACACAAATCTCAATCAATCATGATTGCTACTGACGAATAATGCAGCACAAACCTCGTCAATCTATCTGAAATGCACAAAATCATTCATGACAACGTACTACAGAGAATAAGGCAGCACAACCACCAACTCTCAATCTAATCATCTGATGACAACAGCAATAATGAGCATAACCGGCACTTCACTCCTGAAGCATAACTCACAATCTTCATCATGCAATTACTGCACATCAACAATTTTGAATGCAAAACCGATCATATGCACAGCAACGTCACACAACTCAAATACAACTGCATTACAACATGACAAGAATGCAAGCAACGTCAACCTCACTCACTCAAACGAAAACTGCACACAAATCTTCAATCACAGATGAATGACACAATCACGGCACACTCTAAATCACAATCTCATCAATCAAATATGACAAATTTCAATCAATATTATGACTACACCGAATCTGCACTCAACTCTGCACCATCCTGATAATATCACAACCTCATCACAACTGATTGACACAACCATATCCACATCAACGTCATCACCATATACATCACACAATCTTCAATCACAATCTATGCATCAACCGTACTTGCATCAGCAACCGGCACTCACCCAAATCTCACTCAATCTTAATCAAACTCAATGATGAATACAGAGTAACGCAGTCACCCGGTAACTCTCACTACCTGAAATACTCAACAAATCTTCAATCAATCAACATTGAATGACAGAGAAACAGCAGTCAACCCGGTCACTCTCCACAAATACTGCACAAAATTCAATACATCATTATGACAGCAATATGGCAGCATCAACCGGTCACTCCACACTGAAAACTGCAAACTTATCAATCAATATTGCATAGACGAAATATGGCAGCAGTCAACCCGTCACTCACTCCTAAATATCACAATCTCAATCATGATCAGAATTGACATCAACCCGGATTCTCCAAATACACACAAATCTCAACACAATCATTGCAACAGACGTAATCAAGTCAACCCGGTCACCTCACTCTGAAATGCACACAAATCTCACAATCATTGAAATGACGACAAATATACAGTCAACCTGGACTCACATCTGAAATAGCACATCAACCTTCAATCAATCAATCGCTGAAATGCAGACAATTATGAATCAACCGATTCTACATCGATATGCACACAACCGAATCTCAATCCTGATATGACACGACAAATTAACAATCAATCCATCACATGAAATCCACAAACGTCAATCATCATCCTGAACTGAATCAAATCATCAATCTTAACATGACACAATTGCAGAATCAACCCGTACTAACATCATTGATACTGACACAATTTCACATCAACCTGACATACATCAATATGCAAGCATAACCCAATCCTCACTCCTGAAATACTGCACAAAAATCTTCAATCAATCAATCGATAGCACGAAATAAGCATCAACCCCACTCTCACTATGAAATACTGCAACAAATCTA
Source organism: Sweltsa coloradensis (assembly GCA_024449915.1). NCBI lineage: Eukaryota > Metazoa > Arthropoda > Insecta > Plecoptera > Chloroperlidae > Sweltsa > Sweltsa coloradensis. The sequence goes on along the minus strand of JAMZAV010005914.1, from coordinate 6,959 downwards.
ATCAATCATCTTGACATGACAGACGATATTCAGCAGCAAACCCGGCAATCTTCACAAAATCATACATCAAATATTCAGCATCAACCGATTTCATCAGAGAATACCACAATCTAACTCAATCATCCTGAAATACGACGAATATATGACACTCAACCGTACTGCACCGAATATGACACAAATCTGAATCAATCAATCATGAAATGACAGACAAATCTGAATCAACCCGTCTCTCATCAAATGACACACAAATTCACAATCAATCTGTACTTGACCAAATAACACAATTCAATCATCTTGAATACACGACAATATGCACATCAAACCGCCACATCATCCTGAAATCTGCAAATTCAATCAATCAATCGATCAACCGACTATTGCAAGTCACCCGCAAATCTAATCAAATCTGCATCACAAATCTCACAATCAATCGATAGACAAACGGCACTCATCACCGAAATACCAACTCCTAAATCTGACATAAACTAATCAATCAATCGTCACCGCTACGAAATACTGCAACAAACTCAATCACATCATCCTTGAATAGCAACAAATCTTCATCACTCAACCGATTACATCGAAATATGGCAACAATCAACCTCAATCATCAATCTTAATAGCAACAAATGTCATCAACAGTCATACATGACGACATAATCGCACATCAATCTCGGTAATCATCATCTGAAATACTGCAAATATTGCAAATCCACACTTGACTCAAAGATACACAGTCAACCAGCATCTCATCCTGAAATACGACACAAATTCAATCATCAACCGTCTGACTGACACGAATATGCACACAATCTTCAACATCACTGCTACTGCGAAATATGCACATCAACGTCACATCTACTCTGAAATCGAAAAATATTCACAATCACCTGCATCCATCAGAAATACTGACAGCATCTAACCTCATCTATGCAGAAAAGACAAATCTCAGCAATCCGTCATCTCATCCTGAAAATACTGCACAAATCTTGCACATCAATCGTACACAGCTGAAATAATGCACAGCAACCGGTCACTCACTCTGATAAGCAACAATCATCAATCACATTACATGCAGACGAATAAGCAACATCAACCGGTCACTTCATCCTGAAATACTGCACACAATCTTACATCAACCGTCATCTTGAATACGACAATTACAGCATCAACCGATCTTCCGAATATACGACAAATCACTCAACATCATCTGATAATGCACAAATTAACAATCAACGTTACATACAGACGAATATGCACAGTAACCCGTCAATCAACTATAATGCAAAAACTTCAATCATCAATCATTGACTGACAGAAATATGCAGCTAACCCGGTCATCACTCCTAAATACTGCCAAATTTAATCAACAATTATTGCACATACCGATATAGCACATCAACCCGTCTCCCAATCCTGAAAACCAACAATCTGATTACATCAACGAATTATGACAGAAACCCGGTCTGCTCACGCTAAACTCCACAAATCTCAATCAATCAATCATTGACAACAACAATATGAAGCGACCATATCACCTCACTCCTGAAATACTGCACAAAATCTTCACAATCAATCATTAATGACAACTGTATATGCAGCAGTCATCCCGTATCCAACCCTAAATACTCATCCAAAATCTTACAATCAACATCAACATTGACATGCGACGAATATATGGCAGCAGTCAACCCACACCCTCACTCCTGAAATACTGGACACAAATCTTCAATCAATCAATCTGCTTGACATGACAGACGATATATGCACAAACCCACTCCTCAATCAAATACTGCACACAAATCTTCAACAACATGATTGACATGACAGCACACTCATGCACATCAACCGTACTCCAATCTAAATATGCACACTCAAAATCAATCTGTGCAGACAACATATATGCACTCAACGGTACTCTACAATCTAAATATGCACCAAATCTTAAATCAAATTGGACAGACAACGATTATGCACATCACGTACTCACAATCTGAATATCAACGAAATTTCAATCAAAATCTATCATGCATCAACGACTTGCCAAGTATCAACACTCACTCTCATCTGATCTGCACAAATTCAATCATCAAGTACATGACATCGAATATGACAACAACCCCAGTAAACCCTACTCCTATACTGCACAATCTATCATCAATCTGTCAACATACAGCGAAATATGCAGCATCAACCGGACTCCACTCCTGAAATACGCCAAAATCTTATCAATCAATCTGTACTGACCGAATACTGGCAGCAGTCACCTCGCACTCTCCTGAACATACACACAAATTTCACATCAATCATGATTGACATGACAGACATATAACAGCAAACCGGTCACTCTCACCCTGAAATATGAAAATCTAACATCAACTGATTCATGACACGAAATATGCACAGTTCAACATCATCGTACATGACAGACAATATCTGCACAAACCGACAATCAACTCTGACATAAACGCCCAAATCTAATAACCGTAACTCTCACTCAAATACTGCAACAAGCATAATCATCAATCTCACTCTGAACTGACAGACGAATATGACAATCAACTGTACTCAACTAAATATGCAACAACCCGGTCAATCTCATTGAACATGACAGACGAATATATGCACATCAACCCGGTATCCATGCCGAAATACGCAAATCAAACTCATCATCATCTGTAATGCAGAAATATATGAAGCAGTCAACCCGTGCACTCTCCTCCTGAAATATGCACACAAATCTTCAATCAATCAATCTGATTGACATGACAGACGAATATGGCAGCATCAACCGGTCACCACTCCAGAATACTGCCACAACTCAATCAATCAATCTGTTGACATCAGACGAATATATGCAGCAGTCAACGCACTCTCACTCTGAAAACTGACACAAACTTCAATCAATCCAATCACTTACATGACAGACGAATAATCACATCAATCGTCACTTCATCAAATAGCACACAACCCATCACTACTCCAAATATGCACAAAACTCCAACAATCGATACTGCAACAAATATCATCAACCCGTACTCACTGAAAACCCACACAACATAACATCTAATACACATTAAGCACTATGCGAACATATAAATCAACATTCAATCATCAATCTGATACAACCAATATGAGATAACCACTACGAAATACGCAACAAACTTCACAATCAATAATTCATGACACATATATGACACAACCGGTACTCATCCTGAAATGCACACAAATTTTCATCAACGTTACACAAATAATGCACACAACCGCATCTCATCCGAAACACAATCAATATCAATCTGACATACAGACGATATACAGCATAACCGCACCCATCCTGAAATGCACACAAATCTTCAATAAACTTAAGCACATTGCAGCATCAACGCTCCCATCTAAATACTCAAAATCTCACAAAATCGACATGCAACATAATGCAGACAGTCTCACTCTGAATACTGCCAAATAAATACTATCAGCATATATGAATCAACGAACTTCATCAACGCACAATTCAAAATCATTGCAAAACAAATATGACCACGCATCTCACCTGAATACTGACCAAATTAACAATCAACTGATGACTGACAACGAATATGGCAGAAACCGTCATCACTCTGATACTGACAAAATTATATCAATCACTACAGACAAATATGACATAACCGACCACTCTAAAACAACAAACTTAATCAATCTATTATGACAGACGAAAATGCACAGTCAACCCGTACTTCACTCCAAAATGCAACTCACAATCAATCTGAATGACAACAATTATACATCAACGTCACTACCTGAAACACAAAATCTCATCAATCAATTACAACCGATATATGAGCAGTAACCTATTACTCGAATCTCACCAATTGACATCAAACGATCCAACGAATATGACAAAACTTCAATCCATCCTGATCGACAAAATTAACAATCAACCTTTACAAAAATCACAAACCATCACCCTCACATCCGAAATATGACACAAATCACACAATCATCCTGAAACGAAAATAAATCAACCGTACCATCGAAATAACACAACTCATCATCATACAATCAGACAATATGGCGAACCCGATCATCCATCAACCCAATCTAATATCAAATTAACAACATAATGACGTCCCGAAACTTCATCAACCTCTCACACAATAATCAACAAATGCAAACACGGATGCACGAAACGTCACGCATCCTAAAACAAATCTTAATCAACAATATTTGACAAACGATATGACAGTCAAACGCACTCACACAAAAACGAACATCTAAATATCAATCACCATCAATAAATATGACAGCACCCGTCATCTCACTCCTGAAATAACTGCACACAAATCTTAATACCGCATTACCGAATATAGCAGTAACCCTGATCCATCCTGAAATACTGCACACAAATCTTCAATCAATCAATCTGATTGACATGACAGACGAATAATGCAGCACAACGTCACTCACTCCAAACTGCACAAAATCTTCAATCAATCAATCTGGACATGACAGACGAATTATGGCAGCAGTCAACCCGGTCCCTCTCCCTCCTGAAATACCACAAAATGTAGCAACATGCATCCACACTCAATCCAGGAAATGCCTACCTGCCTAGAGACCTGGACAACAGCAGCAGCAAACCTGCGGCACTCTGACACCGTGAACTTGCCGCGAAAGTACACACTGCATGCAAGACCTACATGCAGCAAACCTGCCAACCTGCCTAGAGGACCTGGACAACACCCCAGCAAACCCATGCTGACCCGCTGACCACCGTGGAACTTGCCGCCGAAGTACACCTGCTGACAAGACCCACCACTGCAGCAAACCTGCCTACCTGCCTAGAGGACCTGGACACCACCCCAGCAAACCCGTTAGCGACAGCGGGCCCTTCCGATGAGGTGGACTTGGCGAAGAGGACCACCACGTCAACCAACCCAGGAGCACCCAGTCCACAGGATGCTAATTTTAAGCTTAATCTTAATTTTAAGTCCAGCCACATCCACAAAGAGAACCTAAAAGCAAAACCAAAGAGAAGAATACAACCACCCAGGTTATCGAAGACCAAACATAAAACTATAAGCATACTAGACAACACCAACCTAGACGAGAAGACAGACAGTGCAGTCACTGACCAAGACGACACAGAATGCTCCGACTCTGACTATGACTTTAAAGGTTTCGATACAAAACCAGACCTAACATGGAGAGAACTCAAACAACTAACCCACCCTTTATACCCTTTTTGGACACTTCAACACATACCAAACACTCCGTAGGCCTAAACATAACCCCTAACCAGGGTTGAGAAATTTTGCCCAGCCCGAAAAAACCCGGCGGGTTTTTCAACCAAAAACCCACTTGAAAAAAACCAGTACAAAGTGGGTTTTTGGGGTTTTTGAGTAAAACACACTAATAAATTCATATTAATTATTTATTACAAAAACTGAAACAAAGTCAAAGTATAAGTGTAAGTACACTACACAAATTCCAAATAATAATCAATGCATAGGCCTAGGAATTGCTTATTATTACTCATTTATTGTATTTGAATTTAAATTTAAAACATTTTTTTTATGTTTTTTTTTTTTTTTTTTATAACTACTGAGATTCTTAGAACAGTTAGGTTTAATTAGTATAAACAATAATTGGACTCATCATGTTCTTTTATTAAATTAATATATTAAATTAAAGGTAAAGCAATATTTAGGGTACTTTCAGTACCCTTCAAAAGGCAAAAAAAAAAAAAAAAAAAAAAAAAAAAAACTGGTACTGAAAGTACCCGAAATATTGCTTTACCTTTAATTTAATATATTAATTTAATAAAAGAACATGATGAGTCCAATTATTGTTTATACTAATTTTTTTTATTGTTGCTAATCAATGTATGTTGTTTTCATTCTGTGTCCTTGTGGCAGTTGTATCTGTAGAACAGAGTTTTGTTTTACTTGAAAAATAAAAGTTTCTCTCTCTAGTAGGCCTACATAGGAGTATGACTAATGAAATATTTCAAGATAATGATAATGAAATTGAAACTGAACATCTTATAGGCTATTCATCATGCGAATTAAAATTTAAGCGCTAACCGAGATGCCTTAACCTCTAAAAAAAAATGCATCACTAGGTCACTGCTAATTAAAACAAAACTTATTTTATTTCCAACTACCTAATATTTTTGTGTATAGGCATAGATAGGCCTACTTTGAAAAATTACCCAATAATAGGGCAAAAGTGCAAAATAGACATTTTACACATATTTAGCTTGAAATTTCCAAAAAACCCAAAAACCCTGAAAAAACCCGCCCGGGTTGGGTTTTTTCAGAAAAACCCGGGTTTTTCTCAACCCTGCCCCTAACCCAAAACCAAATAATCCTACACACATACCTAAAGTAAAATAAAGTTTTAAACCCTAAAAAAGGAATAAGTAGGCCTACTGTTAAAAATAGAGATATAAATAAATTAACGATTCTACATCAAAATATACAGTGCATCTCGAACAAAACAGTAAATCTAGATGCCCTGATAAATGAAGAAGAAAGTGAAGGACCTAATATCGACATTTTATGTATAACGGAACACTGGCAAAGAGATTTTGAAATATCACAAGTAAATGTAGACAACTTCAAATTAATAACAGCCTTTAGCAGAAATACCCATAGACATGGAGGAGTGGCAATATTGTAAGAGACAACTGAAGGAGTAAAGAAAGAACAAACATTGTAATTCAGTAGCGAAAGATATAGAAATAAGTGGAAAGAATAAAAGACCAACTATAACATTGTTAAATCATATCGTACAGCTATGAAAATGAACTTTATCGAAAAAACTAGAAACCATCCTTATTCAAATACTAAAGAAAATAAAGACATATTATCACTAGGATTTTTAATAAGAACCTTAAACTTCATCGAAAAAAACTAGAACCCTTCAAATACTAAAAATAAGACAAAGATTTAAACATT
>JAMZAV010005913.1:0-71735 GCA_024449915.1 Sweltsa coloradensis | reverse complement strand
GGCTGCTCCCCCTGGACCTGTTGACCCCCACATATGGTTCTCTGGCCCCCCTTCATGCGTTTCCCCCCCACGTGGTCTCGCTCGGTCCCTTCGGTGGAACCCCGGCCACGACTTGCCCGAGCTGAAAGCGTCTCCCACGGTGCTGATAACTCATGATCCCGTCATTGATCCTCGCTTGTAAAACTGCAGAGTTTCTCCTCGCTCTGAAAGCCAAGCGCGTGTTCGGTCCGTGGTACGCTTTTCCCGCATCTTGCTTGCTCGTCGAAGTACCCTTTGCACCCCCCTCTGGTCCTCTGCTCCCGTCCGGTCTTGAGGACGCGATGCGCCTGTTCGTGCGCATCACTCAGCAGCAGTACTTCGCTGATGAGCTCAAGAAACTGGCAAAAACACTCGTTCGTGACCCCCCGCCGCCACCCTCAAGCCATCATTGACTCCCGTGGGTTTGTCGGGGTGGGCGGCAGGCTTCATTATTCTTCTTTTCCCCGAAGAAGCTCGTCATCCCCTCTTGCCTTCCCAAGGAAGCGCATTTGTCCGCGCTCTTGTGTGATGCCTTCCATCTCTCCTCCTTGCACTCTGGCCCCCGCACTGTGCAAGCTCTCATTCAGCAGATGTATTGGATTGTCTCTCTGCGTGGTTTGTTACGGCAACGCATTCGTCGCTGCTTAACCTGTTTCAAATTCCGCGCCAAGCCTAATCCGCCAATTATGGCTAAACTGCCTGAACCTCGCGTTAAAGGGATCGTTCACCTCTTATGTAAAGGTGTACCCAGACGTCTATTTACCTAAGTAGACTCCATTTACAACAAATTCTTTCTCGAAAATAATCAAAAATACCTTATATTAATTGTTAAATATGAAATGAAATTGACTATGTTTTCGCCACTTCGCTGTACTGGCAACAACGCACGACCCCGGCCTTGCTTCGGAGTCGAGTAGCCAGTGTCGCGGCGAACTGAGTCATCGTTTGGACATTTCAAAGATGCTTGGCGAGGGGGGATATGACATGTATCAAGTATGGCATACTCGGTTCAAATTAGGTGTGAAATAAAAAACCCAAATGCCATGTGTTATTCGGCTCAAGTGTCAAGTGTAGAGGTGGTTTACGAAGTTATGTCGTTTTGAAAATCGACTTGATAAGCGCACAGCGCACTTGCTGTATCACATTCAAAAAACCGTACACCTACCCGATATATATATTTCAGCTGATGCCTGTACGTCATTTGTTCATCCTTTTGTAGAATATGCTGTTGATGTGGATTTTTAAACCTTTGTTTGTGTTTGGAATGGTCTTCTAATTAATCTTTATACCTAAGAAAAAGATATATTATGAGTGGGGGTGTGCCTGCATACTCAAACGATATAAACAAAAAGCGATAAGCTAATGGGACTAAGAAGGAAGAGAATACCTCTTCACATCAGTTGGACACGTGCACTCGTTTCGATTATCTTTCCCATGTGATATTGAGGAGTGGTGTATAGGTGCAAAAAAAATAAAAATGTTTTCTATACGTTACAGGGCAGCGAATTCTATTCAGTAGTGTTTCGTGTAGAGTTTGTACACAAAGTGTCAAAATGTCAACCGACAAAGAGTCAAATTGTTGCGAAGAGAGTGACTTTATTAGTGAATTGCTTGAACGTGAGTCGGCGCAGGTATAAAAACTAAGCATATAGTAGTTTTGGGCAGATGATAGTTTTTTAAAGATGTTCTCAATTTTTCGCCACGAAAAGCTTTGGAAAAAACATCCATCAGTACAATATAGAGAAACATTGATGCCTGGCGTAATAAATAAGCAAAACCTCCTCTTGTTTATGTCTACATTACGAACAGAAACTGATCTTACAGGCAACATAGATTTGTTATTCTTCTGTATACACAAGTGTGATCATAAGGCGGCTTTAAATAATATATACAGAGTATTCCATGAGAAAATAAAATAAAATGCCGCTTGGTTTTAAAAGATACATTGTTAATCGGTTTTCGGATAGATGTATACATGCATAACGCGCGAGAGTTATTCGGGAGGTCCGCGGTCGATCCTCACCCCTGCAATCCTGACATTTACATGATTCGGAAACTGCTGTTAGCCCATAGCGTTTAGAATTACTTTAATCATGTAATTTTACTTATTGTGGAAGAATAAATTTATTTTTTTAATTTCTATAACCAAAACGCTTTTATTTTTAAAGTGCAAGTAATTCTTGTATCATGTGTGTGTGTGGGGTGTTTGTGTGTGTGTGAGAATCGCTATTCGCGTGTATTATGTTTTTGTATAGGCAAAACTTATTCAAATCCACTATTAGGCCTACTTGTCATATTGGCAACATATAAATTTATAAGAACGTGCCAATATAATATTTATTTTCCCTTAAAATGACGACAACAACGTATGTGTTTAAAAAACAGGTGTTGGTTTAACTGTAACGTATTGTTTTAATCAGATGATCGCAGGCCTTCCTCTTTGTTTTCAGTAGAACAGACTATTTCGATAGATAGACCGGGACCTGCCTCACGCGTTACTCGCCGCTAGTAGCTGTGCTGTGTTGCAACACCTCGCCAGCTTCGGGTCAGTGACGTCACTGACCCGAAGCGCGCCGATGAAATTTTAAAGACCCCTATTGACGTAGGTCTGGAAATATACACAATGAACTTAATTTTTATGTTCGTACTTGGTTTTAAGAATAACTTGTTAAAGAGGTGAACGGGCCCTTTAAGCCTTCGCGTGCGTTCCTCCACGTGGGCACAGACTACGCTGGCCCATTCTCAGTGAAGACGAGTCCTCGTCGTAACCCTCCTCGTCAAAGGCTATTTTGTCTCTTCGTCTGCTGGCCCCCAAAGCTGGCACCTTGAGCTGGTCTCTGCCTGTCCCCTAAAAGTTTTCCTGGCCTTCTTGATGGGTTTCTCGCCCGGCGGGGCCCCAGCTCACATTTACTCCGACTTGGCCAAACTCGTAGGTGCTGCTCGCTCGCTCCGGGACACGATTCTCTCACGGCGCTGAAAACCGCCTCGGGGACAAGTTTCACCGAAATGTTGGTTCCTTTTTCAACCCCCCTTATCCTAATTTTCGGGGGGGTTTTTGGGGAAGCCGGGGAAAATCCGCCAATTTCTCCTGCTCGCTATTAAGACTCCCCCTTTAAATTTTTCGAGGGTTTCCACCCTTTTTTCCGCTCAAAGCCGTGTTATATTTGGTCCGCTTTGTGCACTTCGTTCGACCCCCTGGAGGGCCCCAATTCCCTCTCCCCGCACTTTGTTGATGGGCACCTCCTTCTCGCCCTCCCGAAGTTGCTGTCGTCGAGAATGCCTCTCACCTCTCTCGTGGCTTTAAAATCCGTCAACTGCATCAAGCTTTTGGACACGTTGGGCCCTGAGTATCTCCCGCAGATGCAGTGTGGAAGTGGGGGGCGCGTGCCCGCCTCAGTCGGGGACGTGGGCTTCGTGTTGGAAAACCCGCACCTCCTTTGTCTTGGCCTATTGGGGGGGGTGGTAAATTTTGCCCTGGCAAAAACAAAATCATCAAGTGGGGTCCGTTCGGACTCCCAAAAAAGTTTTACCCGTCCGGTGAAAAAAAGTTGGGTCCTCCCTCCTTTCTTATTTTTTTGTTTTGGCCGTCTTAAGTTTGTAGTTCTTATTTTTTTTCTTGGCCTATCTAAAATTCCATTTTTTGGGGGGCGGTTATGTTCGCGCCTTTCCCGGCGTATTTTTTGGGGTTTTTTTTTTTTCTCTTCTATTGGTATTTTTTGTTTCGTATTCAAAATTGCACATATTTTTTCACCTTTTTTGAATTTCCCTTCAACGCATTTCCCCGGTTTTCCGCGTTTCGACTTTATGCAAGTATTTTTTCATGCTTTTTGCCTCTCGCCTTTATCGATAAGTGCAAGTTCGTTTTCGTTCCAATTCTCTCGCTCGCACTCGCAAACGCACGTGTCCCTTCTCCGCATTGCCTCACTGACTACTCAAGTGGTGCCGCCTGCCGCTCCGTTTGGGAAAACAAAGAGGGTTTCGGCTGCAGTCCCCTTTGGGTTGCTTGCCTTCCAGGGGTTCTCTAAATTCCTACTCTTCCAAAATCGGTTTCTTTATCCTTTTCTTCCGCGGGGGGCTTCATCTCGCCCACGTACTTACCTCTGCCTGCCCCCTTCGCCTACGTCAGGATTCGGGGAAGTTTAGTCAAATATATATCAGTCCATTATTCTCGGGGTTGAGCACCCCGGGTCGAACAAACCCCTCTTATCACGCTCCTTGAAATCGCTAAAATTTTTGTCTTAAAATACACATATTTTCGTTTATTGTTGAAATTTTTACCAATTTTAGTTTATGAGCACATCGGGAGCTTATGTCTTATTCAAAAATTTTTAAACAGGGCTTTCTTTGGTTCTTTTATGAAGTTCTCTCGTTTCGAGAAACTGGGTATTCCCTGCAAATCGACGGCCTCTTGATTTCGATTTTTTTTTAAACTTTTTCTTATCGCAAAACCCCTTAGAAACATTCCCCGACCCCCAAAACCATAAAAAACCAATCTACCATACTTTGGGTAAAACCCTTGCAAATATGTTAAAGTGGGGAAAAGGCAGCTATTTTTTGGCTCTTACGGGTATGCCCCCCAAATTTCGCGAGAGGCATGGGGGCTAAATGTTTTATAAAACCTTCTTAGAGGACAAATCCATTGAGAAATTGTCATTGACTCCCAACGGTCACAAAAGTGTCGGAAATGACCCTACTTTTTTGAAAACTGCAAGATGGCGGCGTTTTTTTTAAAAAATAATTTAAGGGTGTTCCCCACGTAGGATTTTTGGTGATTTTTCTGGAGATATACAGAGGGTCCCAATGAACGTATTACAAAAGGAATCAGCTTTCTAATCATATTTTGGCATTTTTTTTTTAAACTGCAAGATGGCGGCGATTTTTCCAAAATTTAAGGGTGTTTCCCAAGTAGGATTTTTGGGGATTTTTCTGGAGATATACATGGGGCCCCAATGAACGTATTACAAAAAGAATCAGCTTTCTAATAATTATTTCCGTCTCGAACCGAATTTCAGTCGAATTTGCCTATACTATATAGGTTTTATACAGGTTGATGACTAAAAAAGGCTTCAACACTAGTCACGTCATTAACAAAGCAAATCATACAAATTCACACAAACATGTTGATCGTCATAACAATAAGCATAATGAGGAAGAAAGTAAAAACACTAATTTCTGTTCTGTTCCTAGGGCAACCATTCCCTGACTCTGTAGTGCATTGGGCAGTTTCTGAACCAGGCAATCAATTTGGTGAAAATTGTGTGAAAATATTGCATAGTATGGAGGCTGCGGATATACTTTGTGAAGGCTCTGACGCTCAACTACTGTGCGAACGCCCGCTCGACTAGCAGTAAACACCATGTACAGCCACCATCTACGCTGATACCGAACTCTACCATTGTGTTCCCTTTATGCTCGGGATCACTGTCTTCAACTTCTGCAATAGAATACCACATTTTTGCTGCACAAATAGAAGGGTTTTTTTGGCCTTGATTTCTAGTTATTACAAATTTGTTTCCAGTAAGCACACTAAATGGCAAACAGCACGCTTCATCAGAGCTCTGCACCTCTTTGTGAGCATCCACATACAGACGATTAAGTTTAGACTTAGTCGATATTTCCCTTTCAGACCCTCGATCACAAATTGTGAGGGTCAACTTTCAAATAGAATCCGGGTATATAATACTTTTTTTTTAAATTTGACCAATGTAATTATTTTATTTTCTTAAAAAAGTGAATTTATGAGAGATTATTGATAATACAAATCTGCAAAAAAGTCGAAAAATGGGAAAAGTTCATAGAAATCTTTTTTCCCGGAAATTTAATAAATCTATTTTTTACTATTATTTGAGGTTCAAAAAATGGTAAAAAAAAAAAAAAACGGAAAAAATCAAGTTTTAGTAATGTTTTTGAATTTAAATTTTACTTAAATTGAAGCTTTTATTTCTGAAAATTTCTGAAAAATCCTGATTAATTTATTTTAATCACAAAAAATCTTTGAAAACAAGTTAACTTTGAATTTTATTGCTAAATTTAGACCAAAAAACCTTGGTTTGAAAAGGATACCACTGCTTATTAAGTAAATTTTATAGAACAGGTTAATATTATTAATTCTTGATGTCATTTATCCACATAGCTGTGCTTGTTTTTGTTTGATGTTTGTAGCCTGGCAACGAAGATGCTAACCCAAGAAACGGAGTAGTGCTCTACTGCTGCCTCCAGCCCGATGTAATGTTGGAAGTGGGGTTAAGTGTTGGGTCAAGTGGGATGAAATATTATATATATATATATAATATATATATATATATATATATATATATATTATATATATATATATATATATATATATATTCATAAAATATCAGCCAGTTGAAGAGATGTGATATTTTTCGAAATATTGTTTCTGACAAAAATCTGTTTTCTCACAAAGAGCAGTGAAAATGTTCATGAAACTGTTAAATAATATCACTTCTTCTCCCCGTGTCACTACAATGAGAAAAATATGAATATAATTACTGCTTAAAAAATAAAATGAATTCGGAAATCCATACTCTTCCAAGGATTTTAAGGCATAATATATTAATAGTTTTGTTGGATAAATTATAAAAATGGGTGAACTTTAAATATTCTTTTAGAACAATGTATCACACTGAAGTAATAAATAAAGAATTTTGTTAAATTAAGATGATTTTTATTTAAACGTATGAGCAAATTTATCCCATTTTTTTTTAGGTCATAAATATTAAATATTTCTTCTGTAGTTCGTGTGTCAAAATTACATTTATTTGTTAACAAATGTTTTAAATGTGAGTTGCTGGTCCCATATATTGATGACCTTGTGGTTTAAACGCACTAAGCCTCAAAATCATCATCGAATTATCATCAATCATCATCACCAAACATATGAATTTGAAATTCACAAATTGAAAAAAAATGTTCAAATAAAAAAAATGTAATTCACATTTTTTAAATTCAAAATTGTTGTCTGAATAGTTTGGAGTCGAACTAGGTATACTGGTGTCAGGACAATTATTATTATTGTAATTGCATAGAAGTCAGAGGGCAGTTTAATAGGACTTCCATGCATTCGCATTAACGCCAACAGGTAGCCAAAAGCTAACCAAGTAGTCACCACGCAGTTAGCCAATAGGTCGCCACAAAGTAACCAACAGGTCACCAACGAGTTCACCAATGTAGTCGCCAAAAGAAGCCAAAAGTGCGCCAACAGGTCGTTTTGTGTCAAAAAAATAGCGACTAGGTTGCCATGAGTTTCGCCCAAAAAGCCGCCACAAGGTTGCCCCTAGTTTGCCAAGAGGTCGCCAAAAGGACGCCAAAGGTTGCCACGAGGTTGCCAAGAGGTCGCCAAATGGTCACCAAGAGTTTCACCAAATTATAGCCTCCGGTCATAATATGTATTTAGTATGCATGGGTAGGATGTTTATAAAAATGTAGAAGAATGTAAGGAAACAGATTGAAGACCACGCTTTTCGAATTTATTATATACACCATCAAAATCACCTCAAATTGAATTACTAAGTGCAATGAAGTTCAGGATGAAGATATTCACAGCAGGAACGTATAGGGCATAAAGCAGCATTAATAATTATGTATTGAATTATAAGAACTCTGTTCTTAATGCAATACATTCATTATATTGATGTTTCGTAACGGACAAGCCATGATTTTTGTCTTCACCTAAATGTTGATAACATATTTACTAAGATTTCATGTAGCTCTAAGTAGGACGTCACTGGAAACTGCCATGTTTGATGTTGCATTATGTTTCTATTTACACACAAAACTAACTTTTCTATATAAATATTATATTGGGTTACACACACTTTTCTCTTGCCGACATGCAATTTGTATTGTACACCAGCAACTATCCTCCCCGCGTTCTCAACACTAATAAAACGCCTGTACAAACGTAAAATACGCTGTCGAGCACTACGATGCTAACGTTCACTTCTTCTCTCGACCGCACGCTTGTTTCAAATGGCAAGCAACCTCTTCGCATCCTAGAACCACCCCAAGCCCGTTGAAGGACAAGGCAATGACCTGAAAGAATGCAGTTTATACGGCAGTCTCTGTTGATGATTCCCAAACTGGTGGAGTGCAACTATCGTCAATGCCGTCGGAGTCAAATCGTGACTTTGAGTTGGTTCAAAATCATCGAGGGAATGAAATCATCATCACGGAATGCCTCAACGACAACATCTCCTGTTAACACTCCGGCTCTCGAGGACCCTTCAGCTGCCAAGGAACACGATGGTCGCAGTCCCACCCGTAGATCCAGTTAGGGAAGGAGAGACAGAAGAGAACGCTAAGTCTACCATGACCGAGACTGAGAAAACATGGGTTGCTGAGATCCCTGCAAGTGACATCATGAACCGCATTAATTCTATGGTTGGTGGAAACACAATCTCCAAATCTAGCAGAACCAGACAGACCAGAAACCCCAGATTACACAAGTCAAGTCTCGAGGGAAAAGAAATTCTAAGGTGATAATTTTCAAATTCGCAATTCGCTAACACTACCAACCTAACACACACAAGGATAGGGGTGATCTGTTTCTGACTGTACCAGAACCACCTTGCCACTTGTGTTTAAAAAAGGAAAATGCTAAACAAACCTTATCCCACCCATCTCAAAGTATAATAAAATCAACAGCTATCAGTGTATTACATCAAAACATCCAAAGTCTAGCAAACTCCATAAATAACCTAGAAATCTTTTTAAGTGAGCAACTTTCTGTCAGTGAAAATATTGATATATTGTGTATATCTGAGCATTGGCTAAGTGAATGCGAAATTTCCCAAATAAGAATTTGTAATTATACTTTAATTAACGCATATTGTCGTAAAAGCAAAAATGTGGTGGGGTAGCTATCTTTGCTAATAAGATGTTGCATTCTAAAGCAACAAAATACTGGACTTGAAAAGCTTAGCCATGAAGGTATAATTGAAATAGCAGGCATTAACTTGGTTTTAAGTAAGAGTGATAGTAAAATCAATTCGAAAAGATCACCATCTTAACTCTATATCGACCCCTTCAGGAAACATTGACTTATTCATATGTACTCTCCAAGAAGTACTAGAACTTGTCATTAAGAAACAAAGCAAACTTATTTTGACCGGAGATTTTAATATTGACACATCAAAAAAATCTATAAGTAACCTAAAGCTAACAAACCTCCTACAATGTTTCAATATAAATTTGACTATAAATGAGACTACGAGGATTGATCCTGTCATTTTACACACTCCACTATCGATAATATAGGAACAAACTTAAGTCCTGATAAATTTAGAAGTTCAGTAATTAATAAGTAATTTGTCAGACCATTTTGCACAACGTATTGCGTTTCAAGTATCAGCTGGTGTCAATATCCCTGTTACAAAGATCATTCATAGAAGAATTTTTAGCGTTGATCAGGTACAAATATTTAATGAACGTTTATGTGATATAAATTGGGACCCAATAATGGTAACTGGTAACGCTAATAAAAGCTTTGAAATATTCAATGACATGTTTCTAAGGATTTTTAATACAACATTTCCAATTAAACACAAAACATTAACCTTGCTAACACTAACAATAAATGGATTACTTCTGGTATTAAAACTTCTAGTTAAATTTGAAATGTTTATTTATTCTTAAATGTTATTATCAAGATCCATTTATTGTGCAGTATTATATTAAGTACAAAAAGTGCTATATGAAAACCATAAGACATGCAAAAAAGTTGCACATAAGTGAAAAAATCAGGAAAAGTGATAATAAATCTAAATTTGGGGCATAGTTAATGAACAAATAATAAAACCCAACCAATAAAAAATAATTATCTATAAAATCACCAGAAGGGCTCAATTATGATGATCAGCAAATCATTGCTAACAAATTCAACTTATATTTTACTGAAATTGCCTCTAATTTGACCAGATATTAAAAAGTGATGAATGTGTAGTTATGGAATATTTAAGTAACATAAAAATTGACAATGCCAATTCATTTTACTTCTTTCCTGTAAACTCTAGTGATATTATTGAAGTAGTAAATTCATTAAAGAAAAAACATTCTTGTGGTGTTGATGGTATACCAGTTTTGCTTCTAAAACAGTGCATTAGATTCATAGCTGAACCACTTTAGTTATATTATTAATGAATGCTTATCTCAGGGGTTTTCCCGGAAAAACTAAAAGTAGCTAAAGTCATTCCTATTTTTAAGAAAGGGGATAGACAGGCATTAGATAACTACCGTCCAATATCAATTTAACCAGCTTTCTCAAAAATCTGGAAAGAGTTATGTATAGTAATATGACCTCGTATCTAGATAAGTATAATATAATATCTGATCACCAAAATGGTTTTCGTAAAAATCGCTCAACAAAACTTAGCATACATAACTTTGTTCAAATGATTACTGAAGCATTTGAGCAAAATCAAAATCCACTTGGAATATTTTGTGATCTTCAAAAGCTTTTGACTGTGTTGACCATAAAATTTTGCTGAATAAATTGTCTATTATGGCTTCCGTGGTACAGCACTGAAACTAATAGAATCGTATTTTGACAACCGCTTTCAATCACAGAAACTACCAGTTATATTGGACTAAATGAAGAAGTATACATTTTTCACCCTAGTAAAATTGTATGTGGAGTGCCCCAAGGCTCCATTCTTGGCCCTCTGTTCTTCATTATTTACTCCAATGATTTTTGTTTTGTCGTTGATGATTCGAACTCTTTGCTGATGATGGCAGCTTACTTGTTAAAGGCTCATCAAGTGTTTGTACTTAAAACTAATGCAGAAAATAAAATGCTAAAGCAAGTGACTGGTATCAAAAACAATAAATTAGTATTTAATTCTAGCAAACTAACTTTTTCAGTTCATTCATCACAAAACGTAAACATCTAGATAAAATCGATTCTATTACAATGTAGTGGATGGATTAATTATTTTGCCTGTATCGCATTTAAAGTCTCTAGGCATAATTTTAGATGAAAATCTTAGTTGGTCACAACATTGTTTGAGCCTCTGTAGTAAACTTAGTTCGGCTTGCTTCGCAATTAGATCCATAAAGGAAATAGCAGGGTTAAATGTGGCTAAGATAGTTTATCATTCTAACTTTGAATCTCACCTACGTTATGGAATAGAATTTTGGGGACACTCAGTAAATTTATATACATTATTTAAATTACAAAAAAAGGCAGTGAGAAACATGTGTGGCCTTAAATCATCTATTTATGTTAAGGCTCACTGCAAGCCGCTATTCTTAAACACAAAATATTAACCCTCTATTCCCGGATATTTTTGGAGGCAACCTCTCTTGTTAAATGCCTTACACATTCAAATAAACCTTCCTTAAACCATGAAGTACACCAGCACAACACTCGTCATAATAAAGACATTCATTCTACACAGTATAGTACGAAGCTAACTCAAAATAACTCTATGTATATAATTTTAAACTTTTTAATAAATTGCCAGACCTGATAGCTAATGCAAAAGATCTAATAACATTTCGAAGAAAACTTACAACATTATTGACCCTTAAAGCCTACTACACCATGGAGGAGTTCCTTCAAGACAAAGATCTTGGATTTGACGATAAGAGAGCGATTGAGGCTATTTCAAGTACTGTCGTAGTTTAAATTTAGATTATCAATGTAATGCATTAAATGTTTCATTGTCGGTGCATAACTTCTAGTCATTCAAAGATGTGAAAAATATTGTTTTGTTATCTAGGTCTAGCTGAGTATCTGATTAGTTATATTGTGATCACTGAATTTTATTTTATTTCACTATGTTATTGTTTTTATTATAATAATTATTATTATGATATTGTTATTGTGTAAATCAGGCGACACAATCTTCACTGATTGTCTTGGTTTAACATTTACTTGTATACCTGTACTTGTATAATTGTTTAACTTGTCTGAATAAAAATTGAATTGAATTGAATTGAAAATTGAGTATGCCACGAGGTATCCACGTGGCAATCTTTTGTAAATTGGCGACCAGTTGGCAACCTCTTGGCGTAGTCTTGGTGACTTCCATCAGTTGGTGAACACATGGCAACCTTTTGGCGGACGTTTGGCGTATTATATGTTAAATCACCAACAGTTCACCAACAGGTCGCCAAAAGTGATCATCACTTAGTAACTAAATGGCGAACTGTTGGCAACAATTTGGCTACCTTGCCCAGCTGAGAGCAAAGTTGGCGAATCATTGGCTGCCTCTTGGTGAACGCTTGGCTATCATATATTTAGTTGAAATTTCGGTGGCGACCTTTGGCGACCACTTGGCAACCACTTGGCGATCAAAAACAAGCCTTGGTGAACTGTTGGTTACCTCTTGGCAACCATTTGGCAAACAAATATTTCTACATGGGGGTATACAAACATTGACAGTAAAAAAAATTATTGTAAATAGGTGTCACATTATGGAACTCTCGCCACTTTTCGCAAATTCTCCAGATGGGTCTGACAAGGTAAAATGAATAAACGTATTTTCATTTTTTTAAATTTGTCAGTCGCACTGTTCAGTCACACGTCTTACCTATTGGCTTGCTGCCTGGAGAGCCGAACCTTATTGTGTGGGAGAAGTGCGTGACTATGATGCTGCCTTCCTACCTGATGAAAGCCTTACTTTGTAGTGATGAATAATTTCACTAGGTAGCTTTGCAAACGCTTTTTCAGGCGCGTTGTTAGATGGGCGTAATTGGTACATTGAGCTGCCATGGGTTAGTCATTGAAAAGTCGAAGACATTTGAAAAAATCGAAAAAAATTGTTACTTAAAAAATAAAAAAATCGAAAATTGCGAATTTCGTAAGAAATAATTTTACGATAGCGCTCAAATTTCACACCAATATATTAATTTATTAAATTAAAGTTCTGTGAAAAAATCAGTATAGTTGGATAAAGCATGAAGGTGTTATGAGTCGAAGAAGTTCTTTAAAAATAAAAAAATCGTGAAAACGCAATTTTTATGAGAAATAATATTTCGATTGCGTTCAAATTTCACACAAATATATGAATTTATAAAATTAAAGTTCCAAAAAAAGTCATTACAATCGAATAAAGCATGTAAGTGTTATTAAGTCGAAGACATTTTTTTAAAATCGAAAAAAAATCTTAAAATTGCGACTTTATCATAAGAAATAATAT
This sequence comes from Sweltsa coloradensis, assembly GCA_024449915.1. NCBI lineage: Eukaryota > Metazoa > Arthropoda > Insecta > Plecoptera > Chloroperlidae > Sweltsa > Sweltsa coloradensis. The sequence goes on along the minus strand of JAMZAV010005913.1, from coordinate 58,554 downwards.
TTCGATTGGGCTCAAAAACGTGGCAGTTCAAAGGTTCAGAGATTTCGAAGGCGTCCAGAAAATTTCATTGCAATTGGACTATTGGTTTAGCCGGAATCGTGTTACAAACCGACAAAAATACCAAATAACATTCCGGATTTTTTTCTCCAGTGTAGTGTAATGGAATCTTCGCTTCACTCGCTACGCTCATCCAATTATTTTATTTATTGTTATTCATTACGAATATCACAACGAGCATAGCCCTTGAACACAGGATTGTGTGTGATATCCCTAAATGGTAAATATAATAATTAAATATGGCAATTAAAATTAAGAATAATGTGCTTGGCATTGGTTAATTAAAAATAGTAAATCAAAAACACTACATAAAAAAATCAAGAATTAAACACAATAGGACCCACAATACATACATAACTCACATCAAAACATATTAAATTTAACCGTTATTAAAATCCAAAGCATTTGAATTGGAAAGAATAATAAAATTGTACAAATCTCTTGTTAAATAGAATAAGGAAGTGACAATAACATACTACTACCTGCAAACATATTACTTAATGACTTTTATATTATTCATTACTCATTTGTGTCTGAGAACATATTAAATTTAAACATTATAATAACACACAAAATTTTTTAATGCCATCGTATGCAGGAAATACAAATTAAAATTCAGTGCAATGAGCAGATGGAAGTTTCACAAAAATAATGATATTTGAAAGAGTCAATTTATTTCTGTCTCTGGCGTGTTTGGATGAGCGAAGCGAAGACTTCAATTTCACCGACCCCCCAAAAAATTTAGCTCGGGTGTTTTTTTGTTTGTTTTTTTGTTTTTTTGTTTGTTTTTCTGTCTGTTTGTTCGCTCTCTACCGGGCAAACGGCATATGCGATCTTGATGAAAATTTGACACGACCTTCGTTTTCTCTGAACTTAGACTTGCTACGTTTTTGGGTACAATCGAAGAAATATTTCTCATGAATATCGTACTTTTACGATATTTTTCGATTTTTAGTGCGATATTTTCGTGCCATTTGGGCCAATTTGACCAAACGGGGGGCTACAACGTTCATATTTCACATGGACATTAAGGTAATGGTGATGTATTGCTTTCTGAAAGAAAAAGTTGAAAAAGTTAGCCAGAATCGAGAGAAATAAAGCTTTTAATATAAGATTTTTGGTTTTTTGTACGATATTTTCGTGCCATTTGGGAAAATTCTGACCAAACGGGTGGGGTTTCAACGTTCATATTATACATGGACATTAAGGTTATGGTGATGTAGTACCTTTTGAAAGAAAAAGTTGAAAAAGTTAGCCAGAATCCATAGAAATAAAGCTTTTAATATAAGTTTTTTACGGTTAATAATACCAATTGACAAGAAACAAAAGAAACTTGACAACATTCACCTACAATGCGTAGGCAGCAAAACAAAGCACTTGCAAAAGTAAAGATATCTCAAGCAAACTTAAAACTTAAAAAAGCTCATCCATCAACGCGGCGGGACTTTAGCGTTTTCCTAGTATACAATAATTTATCGGACATAGTGGAGTTTTCTATAGCACACGATAAAAGTAATTGCTACACGCACGATATAATTTTCGCTCGTACCCAAAGCCATGCAGAATGATTTCAATTCATTTTATATTGTCCTCCTTTTCAATCAATTTTATAACTGAATAGGATGAACTTTAAATAAATAATAAATAAATATTGATTGATAGCAGTTGTCGAAAAAGTTTGCCCCGACTGGGGTTCGAACCCAGAACCTCCGGCTTAACGTGCCATAGCTCTACCAATTAAGCTACCGGGACCACAGAACAAACCTTTAGGAAACTGCTATTTGTTGTGACTGTTGACTTACATGACATAAATCCAACAGAAGACGGCAATGTAGCTGTCAAATCTGAAAGATTGCATGGATAAATTCAATCACATCTCATCTCCCATGAGTTGGGTAGTATGAATATATGGTTTTTAAGCATAAGCCCGCTTTAAGGACATAGTTATGATTGATAGCAGTTGTCGAAAAAGTTTGCCCCGACTGGGGTTCGAACCCAGAACTCCGGCTTAACGTGCCATAGCTCTACCAATTAAGCTACCGGGACCACAGAACAAACCTTTAGGAAACTGCTATTTGTTGTGACTGTTGACTTACATGACATAAATCCAACAGAAGACGGCAATGTAGCTGTCAAATCTGAAAGATTGCATGGATAAATTCAATCACATCTCATCTCCCATGAGTTGGGTAGTATGAATATATGGTTTTTAAGCATAAGCCCGCTTTAAGGACATAGTAATTGATTGATAGCAGTTGTCGAAAGTACAACACGAAAAGACAACTCATGGGAGATGAGATGTGATTGAATTTATCCATGCAATCTTTCAGATTTGACAGCTACATTGCCGTCTTCTGTTGGATTTATGTCATGTAAGTCAACAGTCACAACAAATAGCAGTTTCCTAAAGGTTTGTTCTGTGGTCCCGGTAGCTTAATTGGTAGAGCTATGGCACGTTAAGCCGGAGGTTCTGGGTTCGAACCCCAGTCGGGGCAGACTTTTTCGACAACTGCTATCAATCAATAACTATGTCCTTAAAGCGGGCTTATGCTTAAAAACCATATATTCATACTACCCAACTCATGGGAGATGAGATGTGATTGAATTTATCCATGCAATCTTTCAGATTTGACAGCTACATTGCCGTCTTCTGTTGGATTTATGTCATGTAAGTCAACAGTCACAACAAAATAGCAGTTTCCTAAAGGTTGTTCTGTGGTCCCGGTAGCTTAATTGGTAGAGCTATGGCACGTTAAGCCGGAGGTTCTGGGTTCGAACCCCAGTCGGGGCAAACTTTTTCGACAACTGCTATCAATCAATAACTATGTCCTTAAAGCGGGCTTATGCTTAAAAACCATATATTAATAAATAAATAAATAATTAAAATATAATAATACGAATTCGGAATTCGGATATCCGAGATTAAGTAGGCGCGAGGAATTTAATGGAGCGAATTGGAGAGAGAAGATTAAATTTGGTTTGGACATGTCAAAAGGATGGAAATATCGAGATTACCGAGAAGGATGATGGAATTGGAAATTCCAGGTAGGAGACCAAGGGGCAGACCACGACAACAATAGCAGAGTAGTGTGAGAAAAGATGTGGAACAGCGAGGAGGAGACTGGAATGTGGTGGAAGGAGAGGAGTGGTGGCAGGACAGAAGAAGATGGAGAGGCCTGTCTTCAATGCCGACCCAACGCAGAGTTGGACGTGGCAACAGATAATGATGATGAAATAATAAATACTAAACATTCAAGTCAAGGCTAATAACGGTTACACACGAGGGTACTTATATTTTTGAATACACTAAATTGTTTGGTTTCTTCATGTAATGGTTCATTTTAGTTTTCATTAATATGACTAAATTTAACAATATAAATGATTATAAAAAAGCACTTTGAGTTTATCGTCCGGACGTTCATCTACATAGGTCACATTGGTTCATACGTAACTCGCTCGACAGCCCAGCCGTCAGATACAAAGTGTTAGCGATGCGTTGCAACGTGTTTTGGTCAGGAGTTGGCTTCGTGCTCATCTATCTCATTCAGGTAACTATCTCATGTATCTTAGTGCGTGTGATAAATGTAAGAAGTTTTCATTCTATGATCAATATACATAAGTATACATCTCGTACATAGGTAGTGTATATACTTAGGCAAAATTATCAATGTTGTATTGTATTTGTATATTTATGGTATACTAATGCATAACATTATACAAAATCTATTTGGTAACGATCAAAGTGAAACTTAATTTAACTACTACTACTAGATTTTAATCATTTGATTTTTTTCAAAAATAGGAAATAAAACGATGAAAATTATGTGACGGCGTTGATGTTAAATTGTAATTTTATGTTTAAGTATACGGGCTTAATGAGAATAGCAATGCATTCTTTAATTTGGAATTTAAATGATCCTATAACATCTTCGTAATGTATAGAATTGTGTTATGCGCTTGTCTCTCCCCAGAGCTCAGTGACACAAGATGGCGGCGATGACGCAGAGTCGTGTTCAAGCCTCACTGGTCAGTCCCTGCGCGTCGTATGTGAGACCCCGGAGGGGATCCCGACTACGACCTGTAAATCCCCTGCAGTCGGCACCAAGGCTCGCGTCTACTGGAAGAAAACCGTTGCAGCTGGTGGCAAGGTCATCGTTATAAAAGACGCTGAGCTCACTTGTCAGCCATCGGGACAGTGGAAGAAGACCAAACCACCAACTCGAACAACAACACCAACAACAGAAATACCACCACCACCACCACCACCACCACCACCACCACCAACAACAAAACAACAACAACAAGAACAACACCACCACCACCACTAACAACAACAACAACATTACCAACAACAACAACAAAGCCGAAGACTAGTATGAAAATTAATTGAAATAATTTTATTATTAGATGATAATACACACTGTGGCATATTCCTGATCTCTCAGTGACACCACAGTTGTATGAAACTGTACTTTAATTTTTTTTATTTAAACTTAATTTAAAAAACGAATTGATTTTAACGATTTTCAACTTTATTAAAAATTGTATGCTTTCTTGTCAAATATGTAAAGTTTCATGTACGTCGGATGCTACTTGTCCGAACGAAAAGGAATTTGCCAACAGTGGAAAGTAGTCCCTATTCTCTCCTATTTCCTATCTTAACACTTAAAGGCGCAGAAATAAGGCTCCACAAGTATGATACAGCCCTGGGATGACTATTTAAAACTCCAGCATGCGTTAGTGTGTGACCGTGTTTCATTAATTCATTTATTCATATTAAACTTTTAGTACTTTACAATTAATAAATTAAAAAAGACCAAGTTTTGGAAAACCAGTCGCCAAAATACTCATCATTAAAATTTTAATACATTATTAATTATATTTTAATACCAATACCTGCATTGCATTTTTGGAGCTTATTTTGTTGTTGGTGGCGATTATAAAAAATAAAATAAACTAAACATAATCCGTGTTTAGTTGTTACAGGTAGAAATGGTTTCGCCACAATTCCCCAAATCGGGTCTTACAAATTAATTAAACCTCAATTTACGGGAAGTTGGAACTTTGGAATCGTCGAGTGCCAAAAATATGGCAGCAATCTTGTAATTTTCGAAACCGAGGAGGAGATGACCGAAGTTGTAAAGTACATTCTTCAGCCAGTGATGGAGACGCTCACGGGAGGGATATTTTACGGTGCACAAAAAAACAGCGCCGGGATATTCGTGACGACATTGGGTAAGCAATCAATATTAAAAACATATTTTAAGCTGGTATGGCCGCCGTAGAGTACTTATCCCTTCTACCGTCTTTTACCTAATACAACCAATAATTTGATGACTGAGTTGGGCATTAGGGTATTCGTTCACTGTTGTGAAGTGGAAAGTCAAAATGTGGACTTAAATCCTTGCTTTCTCATTATCAAACCTGTGACTTCCCGAATCAGGGTTTCAAACGCAACGCGTGACTTCCATGTGTAGCCTAGGTACGATCTTTACGGGTGAAATTCCCAACAAGGTTCGACACCAATCTCCTAGAAACGTTTATTTTATTAATAAATAAAAATAATTTGATCCTTATTGACAACGGGACCGTAGTCCTACAAGTGAAATATATTATGAAAGCTTGACTAATGTAAGTTACACTATAAAGTGTAGAAGGAACAAAGTTACAATACAGGTCATAACAAAATTGATGATATTTAGAAAATAATTTCCGTACTAAAAGTGGAATATGTAGATGCAAATTGAAGAAAATTACAGAATAATTATTATTTTAATTAAACTTTACAAAATTTTGTATAGGTTTAATACAATATTACTCAAATTCATATAGTCTTCTGTCTAAGCGAATGCATCGTTTAAGAAAACTTTTAAGTGTACGTACTTCAGTATTGTTTATGTTCAGTTCAGGGTAGCGGCATACAAGAGAATTGTAAGTAAGTTGTATCCATATTAAATACTTATGGACCACACACTTTCTAGTGGTGGTCAAGTTTTAGATGTTGTCCTAAAGGTTTTATACACGTTGATGACTAAAAAAAGACCAACACTAGTCAAACCATTAACAAAGCAAATCATACAAATTCAAACACACATGTTAATCGTCATAACAATAAGCATAATGAGTAACAAAGTATAATACTTTCTTCTGTTCTGTTCCTAGGGCAACCATTCCCTGACTCTGTAGTGAATTGGGCAGTTAATGAACCTTCCAGTGGTGCTGGTGAAAATTGTGTGAAAATATTGCCTAGTAGTATGGAGGCTGCGGATATAGTTTGTGAAGGCGCTGGCGGCCACCTACTGTGCGAGCGCCCGCTCGGCAAGCAGTAGACACCATAACCCAGCCACCCTCCACGCAGAAGCTGAACATTACCATTGTGTTCCCATTACACTCGGGACCACTGTATTTAGCTTCTGTAATAGAATACCACATTTTTGCCTTGATTTCTAGACATAAAAAATGCTTTCAGTAAGCATACTTAGTTGCAAACAGCACACTGCATCAGAGATCTGCATCACTTATGTCAATCACTGCTTTTTTTAAATATCTTTAATAGGGAAGCCTCACGTGACGTCACAGCACGCCGGCAAGTGGCCGCGAACCGAACTGATGGACAAGCATTCTCATTTCGCAAGTTGACGCCTGGTGAACGGCTCAACAAAGATCACGCTCTAACTTTTATCCTATTCATTATTTGAAAAAAAACAACTAAGAGAAATATTATTTAGCAAACATATCATTTCTTCTAATGGCGATTATCTCGAATTTTTAACAGAACCGTTAGTTTGTTATAACAATTTACGCATTATAAATGACAAAATTATCAACAACTTTAAGTCTTCTCAACTTCAATTGATAAAAAACTACTGATCGGATTGTCAACAAGAATTCTCTTAAATATGCATCCAACTTATAAAGACAAGAAATAAGTCAACTTTCTCGATAGAAAATGCACTGAACGAAATTTTACAGCATAGCGTGCAGTTTTTCACGGCTCATCCGCACGTCAAACTCAAAAGCGCGTATTTTAGATGAAAACACATACCATGCATATTACCCTATGCTATAAATTTTCGTTCTGTGCACTTTCTATCTAGAAAGTTTATTTATTTCTTGTCTAAACAGTCCGATGAATTTTTTTAAACAGGTCTTGTCAAAATCCGATCACTAGGTTTTTGTCAATTGAAGTTGTTTTATAATTTCATAAAAAAACAAGTTTAGTCTGAAATATTATTTCAATACGTACATCGATATAACACGTTAACGTCTGTCTAAAAATTCAAAATAATCTCTATTAGAAGAATGATATATTTGCTAAATATTATTCCTCTTAAGTTTTTCAAAATATGCATAGGGTAAAAGTTAGAACGTGATAAGTTGTGCGACGTTCAGCACGCGTCCACTTGCGAAACGATGGTTGCTTGTCCATCAGTTGGGCTCAAAGCGGAGAATTCCCCTCATTCCCCTCGATTTGTGACGTAGTTGCTAGTAGCCTATAGAACAGGTAAATATTATTAATTCTTGATATTAATCATTCACAAAGCTGTGCTTGTTTTTGTCTGATGTCAGTATATTTTTTTACATTTATGGTTTGAGGAGGTAGCTATCAAACAGACCTCTGGTAGTAGAGGAGGCGAGCGAGGAAGAAGCTGAGGACGTGGTTGTGTCAGACCTGACTGGCTAGCCGGCAACCAAGATGTTGGCCCAAGGAACGGAGTAGTGCGCTGCTGCTCCCCCCTACCCGATTTAATGTTGGAACAGCCAGTCGAAGAAAAGTGATACTTTTCGAAATATCATTACTGAGAAAAAACTATTTTCTCACAAAGAACAGTGAAAATGTTCATGAAACTGCTTCTCCCCGTATCACTACAATGAGAAAGAGAGGAATATTATTATTCCTTAAAAAAGAAAACTAATTCAAAAAATACATACTCTTCCAAGGGTTTAATGGCATAATATAATAATATTTTAATGGATGAATTATAAATGTGGGTGAACGGCTAAAGAAATTAAGCAGGAAGCACCATAAGGTTGGATTCACATAAGGACTTATAATATTGTTTTAGCACAATGTATTACACTAAAGTTATAAATAAAGCATTTGTTGAATTAAGATGATTTTAATTTTAAACGTATGAGCAAATATATCCCAGTGTTTTTTTAGGTCATACTCATAAATATTAAACATAAATCTTCTGTACGTCGTGTGTCAACATTACATATATTTGTCAACAAATATTTTAAATGGGTTTAGCTTGTTTATTGATGATCTTATGGTTTTAACGCACAATAAGCTACTGCAGAAGCTTTATGAGTCAGTAAGCACTATGTTTTATACGTTATTTGGATTTATAAAACTAACTCATGAACAACAGATATAAAATATATGGATAAATGCATTTTTTCATACGCGTTGAAGGCTGAGCATTTTCAGTGGATTGTACGCTATTACATTATGATTTTCATCCAACTTCATTTTGTCAGTGCTAGTATAGAATAAAAATTAGACATTACATGCAAATGGTAAAATTGAATGATATTAAAAATGTGATTTAAAGATTTTTGCAGAACAGACGATTTTATATATTTTCAGTTTCAAAAGTGGAAAAAGTGGAAAAGTGCGATTTTCACGTGACAAAATTATTTGGTTGAACGTTTATTCTTGGAAAGTATAATTTAAGAGCTTTTGAAGATTCTCTGACAATCTAATCTAAATCGGAGCAGTCATTTGTCCTGGACAGCAAATAAATTAACGTGGAATGTTCAAATAATCAAAAACGTTCGAGGAAATGGTGCAAGGGGCGCAACAATAGTTCATTGGGGGTCACAAGCATAAAAAACTGTAAACATGTACTATGACTTAAGGAAGGAATCTGGTGAAAATGCTAAGTTCTAAAATATATTCTCTATCAATGTGAAATTTTAAGGTAATATTAAACGTTACATTCTAAAAGAAAACCAAAGAAAAATTGAAAAAAGGTAAAACTTTTCTCAAAATTAATTTTTTTTCACCAAAAAAATGAAATTTTCAAAATGAAATTCCAACCAAAGTAATAAAAACAAAATTGATTTTTTTGGATTTGTTTTGTTGCATATGATAAGCTTGAGGAACATACATATTGAATTTTCATTTGTTCTCTTCTTTTGGAATTTATCATTTTTTTACTTTTAGCAACATTTTTGTGAAAAAAATTAGTTTTGATTTTTTTGAATTTTTATTTTTTGCTACACACAAATTTCAATATGTGTGTGCCTCTATATGACAATGGTTAACATTCACAAAAATTTTCTCATAACAATTGAGTGAATTGTTTGGTCAAAATATAAAAAAAAAACTTTGAAAGTGTAGCAAAAACAATATAGCTGTAAACACTAAACAGCCTTCAAAGATTTTGTATTGTTTGAATAGGAGTAACAAGCTGAAAAATTTGGTTGATGCTAGTTTGAAGGCCTGTAACATCACCAATGTTTTAACCATATACAGGGTATTTTATTTTAGCAAGTGGAAAGGTTAAACATTGTGTAGGCCTACTTGTAGGTTCATGTGTAGGCCTATTTGTAGGCCTAGCTTTAGCTTTGGATGTTGCCCATCGTACACGAATGTTTTGCTTGGCTGCCGAGATCTTCGGTCTTTTACCTGTGCTAGGCCTACTTTACTTCCCCATAACACACTTACAAACTATAGATAGGGTTGTGCAATAACAATAACGTCAAGTCAGGTGTACAAGAAAATAGACATGTAAACAAACCAAGAACACACTGTCAGCTGTTCCACAGCCTTAAACTCGTGTGATTCCTAAAACTTAGCATTTAGTAACAATTATATAGTTCAGTGGTTTAAATAAATTAAATAAATAAATAAAATAATTATAATTTTATATAAATATTGATCATTAAGGAAGGAATCTGCTGAAATTCGGCAAAAAAAATTTGGTGGTAATTTTTTTTATATATATATATATGTTCTGTTGTAGGCTTTCGTGATTCATGGTTTATGTTAAGTTATACTTTACGGAAATAATCACGCTTTATTGCAGTCAACAAGCTGGAAACCACTTCTGCTTTGGCGCAACATGTCAAGAAAAAGGGTCATTCGATAGACTTTGAAGGAATGAGGTCTCTTGCCATGATCAGCCATCTGACTAGCCGTATCGTCAGAGAGGCAGTAGAAATTGAAAAACGCCCTCATAACTTGAACAAGCGAGATGATGGCAAACGTCTGGCCCAGTCTTGGAAGCCTGTTTTGGCAAATAGATTGGTGCCTGAAAACCATAAAACAGATAATCCAGACTCTGCGCTGGATACACATGGTCCAAGAGTCGTACCAACAGTTGACCAGAATCCTCCTACAAGAATGTTGACAAGAAGTCAACATTTAAGTCCTACAATTTCCAGCAATTCTACAACATCAGTTGAAGAACAGAATCAGCCTGTGAGAAGGGTGACTAGAAGTCAAGCAAAGCGCTTAGCACAGTGATGTGGTTAAAAAGTTTTCACTGCACCTGATTTGCTTTTGTACTTACTATTTGGTTTGCCTTTGTAAGGCGGTTAAGTTTGTTTATATTTTTATTGTGTTGCTGATGTTTTGTTTTTATTGTTTTATACCAACTCTTCTTGAAAATGGAAGCCTAGTCTTCTGAAACGTTGAAGTTTTAATTAAATATTTGTTTTAAACATCCAATAAAGCGTGATTATTTCCGTAAAGTATAACTTAACATATATATATATATATATATATATATGTGTTTTACGTAGATTTTCTCGGATATAATGTGACATAATGAAATTCTTTCGAGTTTCCGAGTTAAATAGCATAGAACTGCAATAAAAAACAGGCAAACTACATCTGCTCTTTTCCAGCACTATTTTGAGAAGGAGCACTGGATAGATTTCGCGAACGCAAAGACTGTTGCCAGAGTGGACCATGAAGTATCTCGTATTGTTAGAGAAGCCGTCGAAATGGAGAAACGACCGCATAACTTAAACATGCGAGATGATGCGAAAAGACTAGCACCCACCTGGAAACTGGCGCTACGTGATAGCCATGTGGTGCCGATAATACCCCCAGTTGCCACGGAAAATGTAGTTCCTCCAGCTAGAGTGGATAGGAGAATAAAGAAGCCACCTGAAGCTCCACCTACCAAACGCCTGTTATGGTCATCGCAAAGATCTTAAATGTAATGCTGAGCAGTTGCAGTGACTTGTTTTGTCTTTTTTATTATTTGTTATTGTCTTGTTTGTTTACTCAATGTTTTTTAATTTGTATGTCGTTACCTTGAGAATGAGCAGGGAGAACTGTTCGAAACGTTGGTATTAAAACTTATTTAACTCGGAAACTCGAAAGAATTTCATTATGTCATATATATATACATATATATATATATATATATATTGTAACATGTACATCGCAGGCACGTCAATCCAGTCTCTACCGGCCGATGCATCATGATGTGTCTAACCTTTGGCGGGAAGAAACAACAACATGACCTGGGCTCTCTCCCTCTCTGTTCTCTGACGAACAACCGATGACGCCGCGCGGGCCATATCTTTGAGGTCCACGTATTCCCTTCGTCTCATCATCAGTGAACTTTGCCGCCAAGAGTACGTCATTATGACCTAATACCTAAACTTAGCATGAACGTCATTTGTTTTGTTGCCTCAAAGACTGGATATAAAAGCCGACTGGCTGTCGGTATGGTTACTCACTCACCCACCACGGACTATAGGATAAGGTCGACGATCACAGCACAATTTGGGGCACAGGAGTTCGCAGCGCAGCTTGGCTGACCGTGTTGGAGTAGCATATTGTTTGATCTTTGAGAATTGCACTCATCGTTACTTTGGGCATTAAGCATCTTACCTGCATAATTAGGACTCTCAAGTTAACTACCGGTGTGTGCATTGTCGAGCTTATCCAGGGTGAGTGTGACATCCAGTGTTTCTTCTTTGAATTGTAAATCTTTTGAGGCATTGTTGCCGACGTATATTATTATTATTGTGAAGCATCTCTTGTGCGACTCGTTTTGCCAGAGTGGCTCTTCAAGATATTCAGACATTGCCGTTACTATTTCACACTCTTCACGTAATTGCTCTTGCATCGTAACCTACTCACATTACTAAATTAAACTACTCGATTACCACTTACTCAAGCTCTCTTTTTTCATACAATCCTGGGACTCTTTCTTGTTCAGTCCCCTGCACCACCACTATAGAACAAGATGGCGCCCTCACTACTTCGGTAGCATTAAGAAAAACATAACTTTTATTTCCTTCTCCGTTAATTTCAAGTGAGCCATCCCGACCCATGACCCAACCCGACTGCTGCTGGCCAGGGCCATTGTGAAAGCCAATTATTGTCACAAAAAGTGGCGCCCAACGTGGGGCATTGTTTCATCCTGAGAGAATTGGTGACTGGGGAAGGCTCAAGATTTAATAAACAAATCAGAACATTGAAACTATCGTCATTAATCGTGTTGTATAAGTACTCTATATAAACAGTGTTATTTCAAGTATCCAGGTATGAAGCCTAGTCGTCTCACGAAGGACGAGCTGGAATATGAGCTCAGAATCCGAGGGACGCAAGCGAACCAGCCAGTGGCGGGGCTACGAGAGATCCTGGGAACTCTCCTGCGCGCTGAAAGAGAAGCACCGGGAACAACAGGACCTGATGGCCAGCCGATCGTCGCCAATCCCACTACCGAGGTGACAATTTGTCAGGAAAAATGGAAGCAGGTAAAAACTCTAGTCTTATCTAAGGAAAACACAAAACAAGAGCTTAAAGAAAAGGTGGGTTCGAGACTCATACATCTAGAAAAGAGATTAGGAAGAATAGATGGAGAGGGAGACATGGATGCAGTTATCAAGTCACTTATTGGTGAGATCCAGAAAGTGTTAGAACGACTAGAGTCAAGTGGTAGTGAGGAGAGCGAACACTCAAGTACAGATTCAGACAAGGGCAGTGATGATACAACAATTAATACCAGAGCTAATAAGAAGAGAGATAAGAAGGCTTGCAAGCATGAAAGAGCAACGCAAATAGTATCTAGAGGAGACAAAATACCTGTAGTAAAGTGGAACTTAGTATTTCGGGGGACTCACAAGAGGGGAGTGTGGATCATTTCTTGAAAGAGTTGAAGAGTTGAGGATTGCTAGACACATTACCGAAGAAGAGCTATGGTCTTCTGCTATTGACCTTCTTACAGGTACAGCGCTGATCTGGTTTCGATCAATTAGAAGAAGGATAAGTTCCTGGAAGGAGTTAGAAGCGGAACTTCGCCTGGAATTTCAACCTGCTAACTACCAAACATGCTTAATGAATGAAATTCGATCACGCACACAAGGTGAAGGGGAGAGGATCAGCTTGTATCTTGCCATTATGGATAATTTAATGTCTAGACTAAACAGGCCTATTACAGAGGAAGAAAAATTGGAAATAATTATGAATAATCTCCTTCCTTATTATTTAGAAAAGTTGTTTTTGATGGAAATTAACTCGGTGGAGCAACTGCTGAAGCTTGGAAGAAAATTGGAGGCGGGAAAGACCATGGCTAGCCAATATAAAACCTCCACCTAGCCTAAGCAAAAGCCTGGGAGCCAGACCTAGCATATTCTGGTGTCAAGGCTAGTAGACCTGTGCACATTGAAGAGACAAGGGAACATTCATACAACCCTGGTCAAACAGGAAAAAACTGCTGGAACTGTGGTCAGGTTGGGCATCTTTTTCGCACCTGTATGTTAAAACGTGTTACTTTCTGTTACAAGTGTGGGGAGAGAGAGAAGACCGTAGGAACCTGCCTACGATGCTCAAAAAACGGGCGAAGAGGACCAGAATAAGAAGTCATCTGGATCCACAGGCGCAACAAAGGACTTCAACACCTGAGATCGTACCGGACAACAATCAGCAGATCAGAGACAAGAGACGAGAGAAGGTACAGCAGCAGCCGCTACATCAGGATGGTCACGGCAATAAGACGGACGTGAGTGCATCTGCAAATTATCATTTTGAGGCAGTAGGGAATGACAAAAGGCCCTTCTTAAGAATAGACGTACTGGGAGTGAACTTAATTGGTTTGTTAGACTCAGGAGCCTCTAGAACATTACTAGGTGGTCCCGGCATAGAGAAACTCAGATCTTTAGGTTTGGAAACATTTGAAACTGCGACCAGACATATTATTACCGCCGATGGAACCAGACACACGGTCAATCAGGAAATTATGCTGCCCATGAAGTTAAGGGAGCGGCTTATTGTTTTACCAGTCCTCTTAGTGCCAATAATCGAACAGCAACTAGTGCTAGGGGTTGACTTCTGGAATTTAAGTAAGATTACGCCCAGTTTGTCACAGGGAACTTTTGAGATCTTGAGCTTACAAGACAGACTCGAGGAGGAGAAGATAGTATCAAGGGAACACTTGTCCAGTGAACAGAATAATCAATTAAGAAAACTCTTAGGTGAGGGCAAAGAAACATTACTGGCTGCAACAGGAAGGACAAATTTGATTACCCACAAGATTGATACAGGAGATGAGGAGCCCATAAAGCAACGTTACAGACCCCTGTCTCCATACCTGCAAAATGTACTGCATAAGGAGCTTGATGAGATGATAGCCAATGACATAGTAGAGCCATCTAATAGTTCTTGGAACTCTCCAGCGCTACTGGTGAGAAAGGACAACGGTCAGTACAGATTTTGCTTTGATGGTAGGAGACTAAATTCAGTGTCAAAGAGAGACGCCTATCCGCTGCCTTACATCTCATCCATCTTGGACCGCCTCGGAAAAGCCAAGTTCTTATCAAGTATCGATCTGAAGTCTGCCTTCTGGCAAATACCTTTAGCAGAGGAATCCAAGGAGAAAACCGCATTTACAATACCAGGTCGGGGTCTCTTTCACTTCAAAGTTATGCCATATGGTTTGCACAATTCTAGCCAGACATTTCAACGCCTCATGGACAAATTATTCGGACCAGAGTTGCAAACCTGGCATCTTGTCTACTTGGACGATATTCTTGTCGCCTCAGAATCGTTCGAAGAGCATTTAGAGCATCTGAGGATTGTGTTCTCAAGAATCCGTGATGCTAACCTCCTGATTAATTTTGAGAAATGTCAATTTTGCTTGCCCTCCTTGAACTACCTGGGGTATGTTATTGATGACAAAGGCCTTAGAGTCAGTCCAGAGAAGGTGAGGGATGTGCTGAATATACCAAGGCCGCAGACTGTAAGGCAAGTGAGAAGTTTTGTTGGTCTAGCCTCCTGGTATCGCAGATTTATAGAAAACTTTTCGAGCATAATAATTCCACTTACTGCTCTGACTAGGAAGAATTGTAGATGGAAGTGGACGAGTGAGGCCAAAGAAAGCTTTAATTTACTGAAACAAAAGTTGATAGAAGCCCCAGTGCTCACTAATCCAGACTTCTCCAAGGAATTCACCATTCAATGTGATGCTTCCAATGTAGGACTTGGCGCTGTGCTTACTCAAAAGAATGCTGAAGGAGAAGCAAGTAATTGCATATGCGAGCCAAATGTTGTCCAAGTCACAGCGAAATTACTTTGGTCACTCAGAGAGAATGTCTGGCAGTGATTTTTGCTATCGAAAAATTTAGAGGTTATATTGAAGGAACGCACTTCAGGTTATAAAATGACCATTACTCACTCTTGTGGTTGTTGAAGCTTAAGGAACCCACAGGAATGATGTCCCGGTGGTGTCTGAAATTACAGGGTTATGATTTCGAAGTCCTGCACAGAAAAGGAAAGGATCACTTAGTGCCCCGGGTGCACTCTCCCGCTCTGTGCCAATAGATTGGTGGACAGTAGCCGAACAGACTCCGGTCACAGATAAATGGTACACTAAATTGTTAAGGAATATTGAGGAGAAGCCACAGTCATATCCGAAGTTTAGAGTGCAGGAACAGCAAATTTATAAGTTAATAGAGGATAAGTATAAGCTACCAGATGACCAAGACGTTTGGAAGCGAGTGATTCCCCAAAGAATTTAGGAGCAGGTGTGCCGAGAGAATCATGACGAGGTTACAGCGGGGCATAGGGGAATGTTTTTAAGACGTTCAGGAGGATAGCTCTTAATTATTTCTGGCCGAAAATGCGGCAGGATATTTTCAGCTATGTGGGGAAATGCCGAGTATGCCTCGAGCACAAGGCAATACAGCGGCCCAAGGCAGGCTTGATGCAGTCACACATGGTGTCCGATCCGTGGAAGGTGATTAGTGTCGATCTGATTGGACCTCTGCCTAGGACCTCTCAGGGTAATACCTGTATCTTAGTGTTTAGGGACTTGTTTACCAAATGGCCTTGCCTATTCCCATTGAGGCAGGCCACGACGGAACCCATCATCAGGAGACTGATAGAAGACATAATATTCATTTATAGGGGTCCCTCTACACTCATCTGTGATAACGGCAGCCAGTTCATCAGTAAGAAGTTTAAACAAGCTTGTAAAAATCATGACATAAGCATTAAGTACACCCCTTTTTATCATGCCCAGAGTAATCCCACAGAGAGAAGTAATAAGGATATTGAAAACGTTATCTCATGTTATGTAAAGGACAATCATCGTAAGTGGGACCGTCTGCTTCCTCAAGTACAATATGTTTTGAGGACGAGCCAGCACGAGTCCCCGGGATATACGCCTGCCTACCTCAATTAGGTCAGGAGATCCAGCTGTCGGGAAGAGCCAGAACGGTACCTGACAACGAGCCCAAGCAGCAACCCAGGGATATAGAGGACAAATGGAATGGAATGAAGAACCTACGTGAGCTTGTTCAACTCAACGTTGACAAATCTAGAGTTAGACAAAAGCAATATTATGATCTTCGTAGAAGAGATGTAAATTTCTGCGTAGGTCAGCAGGTCTACCGGAGGAATTATGTGCTGTCTGATGCATCGAAAGGGTTCATTGCCAAGCTGGCGCCAAAGTACGTCGGTCCATTTTCTATTTCTAGAAAACTCTCCACTATTGTAATGGAACTCCAGGATGAGGATGGAAATCCCGCAGGAAGATGGCACGTCCAAGATTTGAAGGAATGAAGGACTTACCATGATAAAATAAACTGTTGTTTCTTTCTCTTGTTTAAGGAGGAAAGGGGAGTGTGTAACATGTACATTGCAGGCACGTCAATCCTGTCTCGACCGGCCGATGCATCATGATGTGTCTAACCTTTGGCGGGAAGAAACAACAACATGACCTGGGCTCTCTCCCTCTCTGTTCTCTGACGAACAACCGATGACGCCGCGCGGGCCATATCTTTGAGGTCCACGTATTCCCTTCGTCTCATCATCAGTGAACTTTGCCGCCAAGAGTACGTCATTATGACCTAATATCTAAACTTAGCATGAACGTCATTTGTTTTGTTGCCTCAAAGACTGGATATAAAAGCCGACTGGCTGTCGGTATGGTTACTCACTCACCCACCACGGACTATAGGATAAGGTCGACGATCACAGCACAATTTGGGGCACAGAAGCTCGCAGCGCAGCTTGGCTGACCGTGTTGGAGTAGCATATTGTTTGATCTTTGAGAATTGCACTCATCGTTACTTTGGGCATTAAGCATCTTACCTGCATAATTAGGACTCTCAAGTTAACTACCGGTGTGTGCATTGTCGAGCTTATCCAGGGTGAGTGTGACATCCAGTGTTTCTTCTTTGAATTGTAAATCTTTTGAGGCATTGTTGCCTTGCCGACATATATTATTATTATTGTGAAGCATCTCTTGTGCGACTCGTTTTGCCAGAGTGGCTCTTCAAGATATTCAGACATTGCTGTTACTATTTCACACTGTTCACGTAATTGCTCTTGCATCGTAACCTACTCACATTACTTAATTAAACTACTCGATTACCACTTACTCAAGCTCTCTTTTTTCATACAATCCTGGGACTCTTTCTTGTTCAGTCCCCTGCACCACCACTATAGAACAAGATGGCGCCCTCACTACTTCGGTAGCATTAAGAAAAACATAACTTTCATTTCCTTCTCCGTTAATTTCAAGTGAGCCATCCCGACCCATGACCCAACCCGACTGCTGCTGGCCAGGGCCATTGTGAAAGCCAATTATTGTCACAATATATATATATATATATATATATATATATATAATTTGGAATGTTATCTGTTTGATGGTGTGTATATATATTATAATTATAATAAAAGACGTGTGCTGCTATCTAAGTGCATTTAAAGCA
Source organism: Sweltsa coloradensis (assembly GCA_024449915.1). Taxonomy (NCBI): domain Eukaryota; kingdom Metazoa; phylum Arthropoda; class Insecta; order Plecoptera; family Chloroperlidae; genus Sweltsa; species Sweltsa coloradensis. The sequence goes on along the minus strand of JAMZAV010005913.1, from coordinate 40,305 downwards.
ACCCAGTGAAGACAACCCGTGCATTTTTAAAGCTAGTAATTCACTGAGAAATCCATTCAGAGTCAGCAGATTCTTCTCGCGACGACGCCAAACAACCTATAAGTTGGCGCACAACGCTGTGCCGGCGTGACAACACAATAACATTACGTGTACTTATAGTTACTCAATCTCTATATAATTAACACCATCAAACAGATAACATTCCAAATTATAAAAATAATAATAAAAAAAAATGAAAATCACCCCCAAATATTTTTTTGCCGAATTTCAGCAGATTCCTTCCTTAATGATCAATAATTGCTATCGATACATTGAATATTTTACTCCATTAACTCACTGGAGGCCAAAAAATAATGATTATAATAATTAAAAAACAATTTTACTGTAAAAATTATATTTTTGGAATCTGTTCAATCCTCATTATTGGTGTATTATGTAGTTATTCACAAAAAGTTTCAAATTTTGAAAATCGGATACAAAAGAGCCAACTTTTTTACGTTTTACGTTTCAAGCTGCCATCTTTTAAAATGGCGTCCAGCATAGAATGCCAGCGAGTCTCCTCATCTTATATCATTCTTCATGTTCTAAACAATAGCTGTGCGAATCGGTATACCCTCCATGCACTCAACTCACCGCACCAATGTTTTAATTTTCTTTGTTCCATTATGGTTGAAACATGACATGATATTATTCTGTTGTCCTCTTTGTAAACCCACGAACACCTCTCGGTCGGGAAAGAACAAGTCAATGTTATAATATTTCCTTCGTACAGAAAGCTAAATGACATGCAGTACATCATATTCATTTATAATAAACACATTTAATTTTTGTTAATGCTCTACACAAAATATATGACTTATGAACTTAACAATATCAAAAAAAAGAAAACTTGGTTCTCGATAATCTGAGCAGCTGCAAAAGTGCTTGTATAACTTCTTTAGTGACCTATGCCCATAGCTTGTGCACTCAATTGCATCGATGGAGGATCTAAGAGTAGATACATCTGGGCCTGCAGCTGCTGTCGCTATCCTGCTGCAGCTGCTGTGGTCGTCTCTGCAGCAGCTGCCACAGTCGTAGCAGCAGCAGCTGTGGTAGTCTCCGCGGCAGCCGTAGCAGCTGTGGTTGTTTCTGCAGCAGCTGTTGTTACAGCAGCTGTAGTCACCGCGGCTGCTGTAGTCACCGTGGCTGCTGTGGTCGTTTCAACCAAGAGTTTCACTTGCATCGTATCACGGAAGGTGGCAAGACGCTCGAAACATCCGCCCGCTTTCTTTCTATCGGCAGCCGGACAATACTGTGGACATTACAACACCAGAACACCTTGGCACTCAGCTTGTTCCCTTGAGGTTCATATTGGCACTGTCGGAATAAGGATCAATAAAGTGGGTAATTTGTTAAGCGAGCGAAGCGAGCGTTTCCATTTGACTCTGCCGGAAAAATTAGTCACTGTTTTTTTTTTTTTTTTTTTTTTTGTATGTCTCGCCATAACGTTCGAACGGAGGCTCGGATCGAGTTGAAATTTTGACCATCCGCAAGCTTCGTTCTCGATTGAATGCCATTAGTTTTGTGGCAAAATCGTTCAAAAAGTTAAAAAGTTACATTAAAGTTAATCGAAAGTTTTTTTTTCAAACTAAACGGCGACAAAATCTGAGATAGCCAAATCATTAAGAATGTCCGTCCGGTCACGAATATGTTAATTTTATTTTGATCCGATAAGTAGTGTAGATGGAAATTACATTATAACAAAAGTAACGTTGCCATGGCAACGAAAAGACGCGCGAAGTTTCTAATGCACTGCCACCTAGAAGTAATCAAAATACTTTCGAGGAAGCAGTCTATTATTTGTCGCCAAAGAGTTTAAATAGTTTTCCCAAGGAGTCAAGGTCCTCTAGATGGCGGTGGATTTTAAAGTAAAGATTTACACACGGGTTTACCCAAATACCTTGGCAATAATAAATAATATTGGAAACATGGCCCTGTGGACAGCGAACCTCGCAAATTTTAAAATTAAAAAAAAATGTGCAATGTGGGTCTAGCTATAGCACGTGCTCGCTTATCAACGCGTCCAACTGAGCGTTTCCTAGTACAGAAAAACGTGGGTATACGCATTGGTGGAAATGGAATGACTTCTTTTTGGGGATGGTTTAATTAAGCGAGCGAAGCGAGCGTTTCCATTTGACTTTGCCGGAAAAATTAGTCACTGTTTTTTTTGTTTTTTTTTGTTTGTTTGTTTGTTTTTTTTTTTTTGTATGTCTCGCGATAACGTTCGAACGGAGGCTCGGATCGAGTTGAAATTTTCACCATCCGCAAGCTTCGTACTAGATTGAATGCCATTAGTTTTGTGGCAAAATCGGCCAAAAAGTTAAAAAGTTACATTAAAGTTAATCGAAAGTTTTTTTTTCAAACTTAACGGCGTCAAAATCTGAGGTGGCCAAATCATTTAGAATGTCCGTCCGGTCACGAATATGTTAATTTTATTTTGATCCGACAAGTAGTGTAGATGGAAATTACATTATAACAAAGTACCGTTACCATGGCAACGGAAAGTCGCGCAGCTTTTTTGGCTCATGATAGCGGTCGAACGGAGGTTCGGATCGAGTTGAAATTTTGACCATCCGCAAACTTCGATCTGAATTGAATGCCATTAGTTTTGTGGCAAAATCGTTCAAAAAGTTATAAAGTTACATTAAAGTTAATCGAAAGTTTTTTTTTTTAAACTAAACGGCGACAAAATCTGAGGTGGCCAAATTATTTAGAATGTCCGTCCGGTCACGAATATGTTATTTTATTTTGATCCGATAAGTAGTGTAGATGGAAATTACATAATAACAAAAGTATCGTTACCATGGCAACGAAAATTCGCACTATGCACTGCCACCTAGAAGTAATCAAAATACTATCGAGGAAGAGTGTATTATTTGTAACCAAAGAGTTTAAATAGTTTTCCCAAGGAAATGATGTCAAGGTCTTCTAGATGGCGGTGAATTTTATCAACAAAGTAAAGGTTAACCCACGGGTTTACCCAAATACCCTGGCAATAATAAATAATATTGGAAACATGGCCCAGTGGGCAGCAAACGTCGCAAATTTTAAAAAATTTAAAAAATGTGCAGTGTGGGGCACGTGCTCGCTTATCAACGCGTCCAATTGAGCGTTTCCTAGTAACAACAGTAACGTTGCCATGGCAACGAAAAGACGCGCGAAGTTTCTAATGCACTGCCACCTAGAAGTAATCCAAATACTTTCGAGGAAGCAGTCTATTATTTGTCACCAAAGAGTTTAAATAGTTTTCCCAAAGAGTCAAGGTCCTCTAGATGGCGGTGGATTTCATCCACAAAGTAAAGGTTTACACACTGGTTTACCCAAATACCTTGGCAATAATAAATAATATTGGAAACATGGCCCTGTGGACAGCGAACGTCGCAAATTTTAAAATTTAAAAAAAAATGTGCAATGTGGGTCTAGCTATAGCACGTGCTCGCTTATCAACGCGTCCAACTGAGCGTTTCCTAGTTTAGGATAATATCGACATGTATGGGCTTGCGTGTGCCGTAAGGGGTCTGGGGAAATGACCCAGCACCTGGAGACGAAACATTTTTGGGGTCTTTTTTCCCTCGAAGATAGCTGGTAGTGCGATCTTAGACAGGAGACAGGAAGGTCCTTAAATATTAATTGCAATAATTGATAGGAAACGTTTTAATAGTGCGTTTCTTTCTAAGAATTTAATATTTGGTTTGTCAAAGGTGTTTATACTGCGAATAACCGCGCTCCATTACAATTTAAGTACTGGTTCAATAACATCATTATTTTAAACCCCCTCATATCACAGATCAATCAAAGTTGAAAGTTGTAATTTTGTTCAATGGCTTACATGATAAGCATTATTATAATACGCGCCACATGCTCGAGACACTTAAGATGTCTGTTGAGTATATTCCTAATTCCACAGATTAGTTTTGGGTTGAAATATTGATTTTGCAGAATTGTCAAAAGCAATTTGTTTTCACTTATAAAATTTGGAAATAAAAGAAATTTTTGTCAGACACAAATTGAAACATTATTGTTAGACGAGTGAGCGAACCGACTGAGTCTTACCATTCAACATAAATGAGACTTTGTTTTTATCTGTCTGTGAGTGAGTGAGTTCGTGCCAGAACGGCCGAACTGCTAAGCAGATTGTTGTGACATTGACAGACATCCGGTACCAATCCTCAGGATGCAGTCAACATATTGAGCAAAATGTTGTTCAGAATTGGCCTTGTTGATTCTGGCGTTGATCCGCGGGTGTTCGCACTTCCATACCACTGATTGCTATATTTCCTACTAAAAATATCGATCTTTGGTTGGTTATCGTTCACTCGTCGATTGCGTCGGGGCCTCAGGGTTGGCTTGGTCCCTTTGATTTACTGTCCCCCACTGAAAATCAGTTGTGTGTCTTAGTGGGTAGACTCTTAATACGGATTTTATTAATTATTTATTTATTTAATTAAACTCACAAGAAAAAATAAATTACAAATAGGCTGTGAAAGTCACACTTAATTTAACGACAATAGCTTTTTGTTCCTGAAGAAATCATTTTTATCATATCATGTTTTGAATGTCAGGCGGTGAATGCATACATTGACCAAGGTATAACAAATCTCCACGCTCCACGTTCCCCAAAATTAGTCTTGAAGATTGAGTAAACCTTGCAATATATACTCGTATTTTGTACTGGCTATGTTTCCCATGGAATTGTACGCATTTTAAAACAAGTTCTTTATATAATATCTAATATACATTGTTTAACCTTGGTTTTATAGAAGCGACTATGTTTTTTAAATTTCTGTCTAGTACTAATATTAGTACTTTAGACATAAATTTAAAAAGTGACACACATATATTATATATTCATGTATTTACGGGTACTTTACACATGGCTCGCTCACTCGTCTAAAAACTACTTTGGCGTTTGCTAGTGTTTACAACATGGTCGTGGATAGGTTGGATGTCGACACTTACGGCCAGCAAATACTTGACCAGACACTGAGCCCACTCCGCGGCCCCAGTCTTGCAGGGGAGGTCTGGGTTGACGAGTGAAGCTGCAAGCAGACAGAGAGGTCATTAGCTCAGTAGCAGAGGCGAGCCCTGGGTATGCTACCTTACTCCCAAGCGAGGTGAACCCAATCATAATTGTATTATTGTATTTTTCCCTATATAAAGATAACTTTTCTCCAAACTCAAAAGTCAAGCCCCGATCTAGTCTTTACAAGCCAGATAAAAAGTGTGTAGTATCTTCTCATTAAATAATTGTGCAGATATACAAAGAATATTAACTCAAATTAACAATGGTCGGCAGCTCGTTTATAATTAAATGAACAAATTAAATTAATTTATAAATTAAATAAATTATATAATTTTTTTCATATTATATTTTGTTTTGTTTTTTACAACATATCAAATTGTAAAAAATATAATTTTTTATACAAAAATAAATCTAACAAGTACACACTCAAAAACTTCACAAAGCCTGAACTGGGATTATCTGTGGAGTGTGACAGAAAAATTAGAAATAATATAAGAATGTGGCAATTCAAAGAACGGAACAGAGAACCAAAATAAACACGAAAAACAAGTATGTGTAAATTATTAAAAACCATGGTTGCATGACATATAAAGTTAGTTTGTGATATGCAAAAATTTACATTAAAAATAACAAAGCGTTAAAAAATCAAAACACACTGTCAAAAGGTGTCAGAAAGAAGATGTGATTTTAGTTCTGTTTTAAATTTTGAGATGTTAGACAAGGTTTTCAGTGAGGAAGGCAGCAAGTTGAACGAAGTGGGAACTAAACTAGGAAAACGCCAAAGTCGTTAGACGGGAGAGTGAGCCATGTGTTGAGTACCCGGTAACATACCCTTTCTTCCCCCTACCTAAGGCCTCCCTAACCTATCATAGGCTAGAGTGGAGTGGCGTATTATGGCCATACAGTTGACGCGCCCCTATGCCAACTAAACATAAAACTATTATTTATACCTATACAATTATCAAACTTAAATGCTAATGGTCCCGTGTACTCAACACATGACTCGCTCACTCGTCTAACAACGACTTTGGCGTTTTCCTAGTCTAGTTGGCTAAGGCGCCCTTATACCCGAAATGTGGGAGACCTGGGTCTACTGGTCGGAAAGATTTAGACTTTAGTAATTTCTGGTTTGTATTTTAAAAATTATTAAACATGTTTGGAAATGCATAATAACGCAGTAGTCTATCGTCTGTGACAATACTATGGAAAACATAGCCAGTACGAAATACATGTGATGATTGCAAAGTTTATTCAATCTTCCAGCTCTATTTGGGGGTACCTTGAGCGTGCAAGTTTCGATAAACCTTAGGCACAGCATTTCACAGCCAGGCAAATAAATAACAAACAATTTTTTTTTTCTAAAACAAAACCATTGTCGTTAATAATTCCTACACATTTGCAGACTATTTTTTATTTATTATTTCTTGTAGGTTTAAATCGCAACGGAGATTGCTCATTTTGTTAGCATTTTTCAGATATCTGGTCTCGGATGTCTGTTTAAAATTTCAGCTCAATCTCTATTTGGCCGTTCGGCCGTATGGGACCGGACAGACAGACATTTAACATACAAACGAATTAATCACGACGAAGGCTCGTTTGAGTTGAATTGTTCCTCAGTCGATTCCTCATCCAATAATACAGTGAACGTTGGCCATATTTGTTGATACAATTGGGAATTTTGAACGCCCCCGCCACTTTGAGCCTTGTATCCTTGCATGAGTCTAACGGAATCTTGAGATCTGATTTAAATTAAAAGTGTAATATAAAATCTACATATAATATAAACAATGACGATATTGGCAGCTCGTTACAAAAATAAAATATTTGTTTATGAGAGAGTTCAGAATCGGTTTTGAAGTCACACATTACGATTTCAAACATTTTTATTTGTAAATCTTCAACCCATTGAGTATGACACCGCGAAGCATTGTCCCAAGTTAAAATGCCATATGAAATTAAAGATTCGGCTATGGATTGATACACGGTTCTAAATAAGTTAAAAGGTAAGGCATGTTTTAGTGTATTAAGTCGAGAGGAGCAAGAGCTTAGTCTGTTACATTATTGATCAATATGATATTTCCACGAAAAGTGCCTATCTACCATTAATTCCAGGTACTCATAAGTATTCACACATTTTATTTTCCCAATCCATTCACAATCGATCAATTCAGCCATAGTATGAATGCAGTTGAAATCGTGATAAATAATGTTGATCGGAAAGTCTTTTTCGTGGTTGTGGGGTGTGTATATATGTACAATTTTGGTTTTAATAGAATTAATTACAAGTTCTTTATCGTGATTCCAAAGTCTGACTGTATCATAGCATGCGCAGCACGAATATTAAAATCCTCGAGTAAAACAGTATCGTCAGCATAAGCAAATATAAAGCAATATATAAGATATTTTGACATAAAGTTTACGTATCAAAAATAACGTAGGTCCCAATATAGACCCCTGTGGGACTCCAGAATAACAATGTCTTTCTTCACTACTGTGGCCATTTACATGCTCTTCCATGAACCTATCTGTAAGATAGTTTTTAAACCAATCTTACGCAATACCACGAATGCCAATGGACTCTTAAGCTTGTAAAAGTTTATGGTGGTTTACGTGTCAAATGCTTTACTAAAATCCACAAATATAGCAAGAATGTGCATATTGTCGTTTAATTTAGAATTTACAAAATTAGAGAATTTTAATAACAGGGTGGAGGTACTGTTTTTCTTTTTAAAAACCAAACTGTTTGCTATTCAGAATCCCATGTGTATTTAAATACTCCACCAAGTCATTAGCAATATGCCTTTCAAAGAGTTTCTCAATACTTGGTAATATAGCTGAAGGCCTATAATTTGAGAAAACTTTATGGTCACCCTTCTTAAGCTTAATCATTGCTTTTTTGAGTCGTTTAGGAATGATTATAGCCCAAATAGAGATGCAAGAAACTTCCCTAACCGACCCTACAATAATATTAATATTTGTTATTTTGATTCACAATTTTCTTTAAAACTTGAACGGATATAATTACATTTATAGATCATTGACATGTTATTAATAACTTTCATAATGTATATTTATGATAACATAAACCAGTAAAGAGTAAATCCCACCACACCTTTCACGTACTAATATTGCATGAATATAAAGATGCCTTCCCCGATGTCCTTGACGATAACACGAAATCGTGAGTACATTTTGGCAGACGAAGGAAGTGTAACGATACTTGTGAACCTCTTCTCAAAGAATACACCCGACCCCTCCACCTTCTAAGGTGACTAGATCACTGTTTCATTTCTCTTAAATAAGATCTTAGAGTTACTTTTAGTTCCTTTCAAAGTAACTATCTATCACACATAACAAAAACTTGTAGAAATACAGCCAAACCTTACACACTCAAAAGGAATGAGATCTAAAAAAAGGGCCAAGCTCATCTACCCTTCCACATAAACGTACAGTGTCCCATAACAGCATCCTCGAAAAGCTTGGCAAAATAGAATTTGCGATTATTAATTTAACGTAATAGTTTATCCAAGTTCTTTTTTTCTAATTAATTTAAACGTAATAACATGCAAATTCTATTTTGCCAAGCTTTTCGAGGATGCTGTTATGGGACACTGTACGTTTATGTGGAAGGGTAGATGAGCTTGGCCCTTTTTTTAGATCTCATTCCTTTTGAGTGTGTAAGGTTTGGCTGTATTTCTACAAGTTTTTGTTATGTGTGTGATCTCATTACTTTTTCAAGTTCCATTACAAAATTATTTGCTAAAATATAATATTTTTATCAAAGTTGATTTAAATTCTATGGTATTAGCAGTAACAATATAGGATGTAAAATATCTAGACCCGGATTCATGTACATCCTGGGTATAGGTGGTATAACCATGGTATAACGACGGTATAAGGACTGGACCCCAATTCTTGAGTTCGTGGGAGATGAGTTGAAAACGCAATTTGAAAACGAAGTCGTTTTCGTTTTCGAAGGAATTGGTATTCTTGAACGGTATCGTGGAAAACGTCATGGGTTGTGAGTTGAAAGCATTGATATTAAACCCCTATAGTAGGCTAGATTAGCAGTCTCCTATACCTCCGCACAGGCGCGAGCGTAGCAAATTGAAGACTCAACCGGCCCATTTCAAGATGGCGATTTGGTGTTTTAATTTATGCTTTTTTAATGCAATAAAGTATTTTACTGGATTGTTTGATATGGTTTTAGCTTGTGCAGCATGGTATTAAACAAAAGAAACAATACGAAGTGATTGCATAAGGGAATTTAGTAATCATTTGGTGTTAAAGGCTAGTATGCTTACCTGTCAACCTGGCGGCAATCTTGAGAACTATTTGGCCACAAATCGCTCCCATTTGATTAACATGTAAACTGTCATTTTAAGATGGCTTCTAATTGTACCGGAAGTGGACCACCGACTGCTGGTCTAGCCAATTATATAGGATGTCTATGGTTGAAAGAGTATCACGAAATCCAAACACTTTAAAAGATTTGCGTATAGCAAAGAGCTCGAAAAAGTTCTATATTTATTCTAGATGGCAGTGCCTTCATAAACGCGGGCCAATCGAAAGACAAGTTGTATGAAATGATTTGATTGTTGCAATTATGTAAACAAACAGATGAGCAAGTTCATATCAGAACGATGTTGTGCTGGCATAGGGTTGGCTAGGCTTGTCAAACATGTAATGTAAGTATGAATTTTACTAGTCCTATAGCCAAATGGAACTTTAGACCTACACTTTTGCATTATAAATAATTTTCCACATCTGGGCCTAGGCCAGGGACGGTTTCTGATTTGTTTTATGAGAGTATAATGACACCTTTTCTCGTTCCACACAAAGAAGAAAAATTTTAAATGTCCGCTATTTGTTTACGTATCGCACTTTCCCGCCTAACTCTGCTTATACCGTCAACAAGTGTCAAGTAACTATGGTTACTTGTTGATTGTATTCCAAGTGTTTAAGGCTTATTTTAAATCCTTTATTTGGAAGCCTTCCAACAAACTTTTTCAACTTTTTTTTTCAAAAGAGACTATATTTCTATAACCTTAATGTCCATGTAAAATATGAACATTGTAGTCCCACCCGTCTGGTCAGAATCGCGGGCCGACGTATTATATGTTAGCAGTAGCTAGCAGTAGCTAGCAGTAGCTAACATCCTTAAAGTGATTTTGAGCATGTTTGAAGACATTTTTTCACCAAGAAGGAATGGCCCGTACCCCAATAAAATTTGGCATGTGTTGTCAGGTACCTAAATCCCCTCGATTGTGATAGTTTTCAAGTTCACATCACGTTACATGACAGCTGGGTAACACCTCGAAATCACCCAACTCTGCTTGGTGTAAAAGGGTGCTTGAGTGTGTAGCGCACCGCGGCTTGGCTGCGGCGCCCTAACGGGCACCTAGATACAAATTCGTAGAAAACTATCAATAAAACAAACAAAAAACTACTCTAAATGATTTTTAAAGAGATAATAATTAAAATCATGAGAATTAAATGTAATGTTATTGCCTTGGTAGGTAATACTTACTATACTGGCTGTTGCATTCGTCGTAAGCCAATGTTAAAGATTGGGACCATTTTGGAGTTGCTGTCTTCAAATCATTTATTCTTTTGTCTATTCCAGGGATTGAAAGCAGATTTGTTGACTTGTCTATCTGCAATAATATTATTTTTTACAGAAAGTATATGCTGTTAGATATATAATATGTTATAGGAATGTTGTACATGAATACTGACAGTTCATATGGAGCATGCCAAAAATTTAAAAAAAAAAATACATAAATGACTATTATGCATCAGTCATATACTGTTAAATTAACTTCTTTAATTATATTATATAAAATAAGAAAAGTTAATTTGAACATATCTAGGACAACCACATAGTTTTGACTTGGATAAAGATTATCTTAAAATTAAGTCCTAAACCGTAACACAAAATTTTTCACCTTTTAATGATTGTTTTTTGTTGAACATTCTTCTAACGAAAATATAAAACCTAAAGAATGGGACACTGGTTGAGATTAGCAGAATAAATCCGTAGGTTGAATTGTTAACATTTAATACAATTCAGAAGTTACAAAATCCATCCCGATCAGGGTTCGAACCCAAGTCTCCCATATTCCAGTTTGGCGCCTTAGCCACCTAGACCACCGAGTTAGAATGCATCTTGTGAAACAGCCCCGGTAGTATGTCACTTCGAATTGTGGAATACAGTTTTTAGAGGTCATTCTGTTTTGGAATGTGCGAACATTGAAACGCGTACTCACCATTGCCTTTAAATTTAGGTAACTGTATGCATTCGCTCTTATATATACAATCAATTTTTAATAAACTTATGGTGTCATTGTTAATAAATGCAGACACGGCAAAAAAAGTATAAATAGATTCACTGGAATGTGATTCATGCATAAATCCGATTTTATTGTGACCAGCTAGCGAGATGTTTTTATACTTCATTATGATTTTAAAAATATGTGAATGAACTTAACTATTTAAATTAGATAGATTTAAATAGATTTTTGGATTCTAGAAGATTAGCGTAGTCAATCTTGCAAAATATAGTTAAAAAGTATTCAACTTTTTTTGTGGAGTACCCCAAGGATCAATATAAGGACCCCTTTCATTTATTCTCTACATAAATGATATAGGACTATCTACTATAATGGCCGGAATCAATTATATTTTATATTCTGATGGCTTGGGTTTTATTTAAAAGGTGTGGATGCCGAAGAGATCTTGAAACGTCTTCAAGAAGTTCTCAAGAGTATGCTTGGTTTTAAACTCAGGAACTTAATATTTAAATATATATATATATATATTATATATATATATATATATATATATATATATATATGATTTTTCATAAGGCTAATAATAGAAGCATGAATGATATTCATTTGACGTTGAATTGAAATGGTGTGTTTATTTCTAGAAGAGTCTATGAATTTAAATATCTTGGAGTTTTCTTAGATTGTAATTTAAATTTTAAAAAATATTGAATATGTATGTAATAAAGTATTATCAGCAATTGGAATTATAAGTGGAAAGAAGAGGTTTGCAACTGAGAGAATGTTGAGGTAAGTTGTAGATTCTTATATTCACTCTGTTATTGATTATTGCTTTTTTTGTGGTTTTAGCAGTAAGACCATCTAAGATGAACTTCAGATGAGAATTGTCAATTTGTTCGCTTTAATTACTTTGAGCCATTTGCAATATGAAAAGATGACGTATATAATTTATACTGGTAAATACTAAGTTTTGAAAGGTTGGTATTAAGGTATTCTACACATTGCTTTCAAATTGATGATCGGGCTAGAAATTCTATTCTAATGCACACATTGCAAGTTCCTCGATTACTTTATGAATCATTTAGAAAGTCATTTTTATACAGAGGCGTATCCATATTTTGAATTCAACTTCATATTATACTTGAAGCTAGTTTACTGAGCTAGGAATCGAGCAATTTAAAAGTAAAATTGAATCAAAGAGCTAAGAAATTTGCTTTTTAGTATCCAATTATGGTTAATTGTATTTATGTTTGTGAAATGTTAATTTCGCTTTTCTCTTTGGTTGTTCATTATGGCATTGGTTATGCCTTGTTATGAAAGCTGAATCATAGTTATTATCAAATATTTTCAATGAAATAGTTTTGTTGTTTTAAAATAAAAGCATGCTAGCGAGTAAGGTTTAAATCAGCCTATACAATAGTTCCTTTCGATAATCACAAAACCATCTCGTCGCCCTTGCGTACAATTTAAATTCCACGGGTTTTAGATATATTTTACAATTATTTTTGCAAATTTACTATACAAAGCTGTCAAGTTAATAATAATCATTATGTGAACAAGAAAAACATAGCTTGGATTCAGATTGATGAAGTACGTTTAAAAAAGTTTAAATCACTCTCATGACTCAATTTATTACTTACCAATCCCTCCTTTCTGAAAGCACATTCTACGAGGCACTGAAACAGAAAATTTATACTATTCATTAAAACGTTAATCATTTGAAGCTATTTACACATTTCTGTATTGACAAACTTTGCAGATGAATTTATACAAGCACATCCCTTGACTGACATTTTTACTAGGAACTCCGATTATTTTAGGCTACTAATTGCATTCGAAAGTTTTCATTGAGCCTTTAAAATTCTGAGCTAAATAGAAGATCATCCAAATATTGTAATCTCTTTATTTTGTTATTTCGCGGTCATTATTGAATCATTGGGTAGGCCCGCCAAAGTATGTTTAAACGTTACCTGCCTGCATTATCAAGTTGTTAAATCTTTGTAAGTCATTGTTTTCTTTGACGAATATCATGTAAGTGTACACTAGAATGGATCATGGATGTGATCAGCAAATGCATTAGCATGATATTATATGTGTAAAAACTGACACTTGAATCCAGAACTCTTTTGTACGAACTAGTGACACGTTTTATTGAGCACACAATCAAACAAAAGTCTTCGCTCTGAACCCAACAATAACATAACAGTACCTAAAGTAAACGAAGAAACCAGAGGAAAGCGATCGTCCAATATATCGGCACACAGGTGAAATGCTTTACCTGCTTGTTTAAAAATACAAAACTCCAAAACAAAATTTTAGATCTTGCTGAAAAATGTTATTTGTTAATTTCACTCTACTATGAAGAAATGATAAGTATAATATAGACACTGATATTTTTCGTACTCTAATTTTATTGTATTTTTATTTGTTCTAGTATTTAATGGAAAATTAGTATTTTCTTATTATAATCAAGCATATTTATAAAAAATATGTAATTTTACTTATGTGCAAATGAACTATAGGTAGCCTATTATATTAGCCACGGTATATAAGAAATAATAGTAAGTTATTATGGACTTAGTTACATTAGGCAATGCAATAAATATTAATTGTGGTTTTTAGTCTTTTAGCCCGCAACAAGTAGGCAGTAAGGCAAGTAAGGCAAGTAACAATTAGGCGCAACAAGTAGGAGGGATTATTACATAACCTGTATAAAACTTATGTAGTTACTACTTTAATGAAACCCAAATAAATAAAAATAATTAAAATATGTACAAGTGTGAAGCTTTTTTCAAACGTATTTAAGTGCACCTAGTACGTATACAAAAAAATTAGTAAAGGGGCCTAAAAAACCCAAAAAGTATTTTTTATCACGTGATCTATAGCACAATACTACACTTAAATGACCGATTAAAAAATTATATCTTGTAACTGTGATTTAACACGATTTTTTAAATTTTTTGATCCAAAAATTAGCGAAAATTGATGTTTAGGAAAATTTCCTAAATCGGCTTTAACCTGCTTCTTTTTTGGCCCACATAGATACTAGAGCATAGTACCAATCTAAAATGTCCCTTTATCAGCATATTTTGACCGAACTACTTGCCCAAATTACAAAACAAATATAGATAATTACAGAAAAAGGCTGTAGAGTACGTCAATAATGGCCAATTGTTTTTTGGATTTTTTGGATCAAAATCCTCCAAGGTCACGGGGCATAAAGATCTTCCCCATGTTATTCTTATGGGAGATTTTTGCCGAGGGACCTAGCTCAAAAAATGTCATGTTGACAATTTTTTGGGAGGTCATGGTGGCCCCAAGAATTTTTCTGTTAATTGCTAAATTCATTACAAGTTAGCCTGAATGAAATATATTTTTGGGTTACCCCTGTAAGAGATGGAGTTGTGTTCTTTATTTCAAGTTTTATTAAACGGTGAAAAGTATTTATTCTAATTAATGTTTTACAACCATGGTTTACAGCCTGTAAAAAAATTTTTAAAAAAAAAGAAATGAGTCCATATTTATTTGCTGTCCGTTGCTACCAATGATAACTTTGTTTTGTCTATGAAGTCTATGAAACCAATCCCTTCTTCATAAATAGTTTAATATAATGCAAATAAAACAGATTTTGTTTTGTTTTTTCACACAATAAGTTTTAAAAAATTTAAAGAAAACTAGCAATCGCTTTTTTTTTACTTTATCCATCAATTTGAATCATTCGGAGCCACCACTTAGACAAAAAACATATTCAAATTATTTGCGGTTAAGGAGAATTCATTTTCCTTCGTTTAACCCCGAATTTACTAACTTGGATTTAATGAGTTTTATAAAAAAAACTCCTCAAGTTTGCATGATACGGTTTATGAATGTTTTATTATTCCTTCTCGGACCGATAACGAAATACATTCCGCCCCTTCACTATGCACTAAAATACACGCAGCAACGAATCACTACACATTACCGTGCGGTTGTGAGGCTCTGCTTTGGGAAGGGTAGGCGGCCCCAGGGTGGCTTGACCCTTGAACGTCTTGAACTTGGGGTAACACGTCTGTCGCGATCTTAGAGTGAGGAAGTCTGGAGGGTCGCAGCAGTCCAATAGCGCCCGCCAGTATTTCTACGGACACACACAGATATGTTATAAGATCGCAGCAGTCCAATAGCCCCGCCAGTATTTCTACGGACACACACAGATATGTTATAAGATCGCAGCAGTCCAATAGACCCCGCCAGTATTTTTACGGACATCAGACAATAAATTCACCACATCGATAACGCCAGTATTTATACGTATGCAAACATACATGTAATAATAGTATATATTGGAGAAGGGTTGACAGGTTGGGAAAGCATAGAGAACATAAAGCCCAGCCTTAAGGGCTGGGGGCGACAAAACTTTTCACCTGCTGATGACAACTGCAGCCAATTTAAAGTTGTTTGTTACCTTAATCGCTGTATTACAGTATACAATAATACAGAACAGTATTAATACTGTACTGTATTATTGTATACTGTAATACAGTATAATACTGAAATGTTTATTGCATACTGTAGTACAGTATTTTACTGTATACTGTAATACAGTATACAATAATTACAGTACAGTATAATACTGTTTTACAGTATACAATAATACAGTACAGTATAATACTGTTTTACAGTATACTACTGAAATGTATTATTGCATACTGTAGTACAGTATTATACTGTACTGTTTTATTGTATACTGTAAACAGTATTATACTGTACTGTAATTTTGTATACTGTATTACAATATACAATAATACAGTACAATATTATACTGTATTACAGTATACAATAATACAGTACAGTGTAAGTGTCGTGAATACTCGGCGAATCTGTGGATGTAATATAATCTATAACCTCAGTGGCCCACTTCTTTTTGGTGGTTTTCCAGTTTTGACTACACAAAACTACAATGTTTCGGACAGTCCACCCCTTATTCTAAAACCCACCAAACGCACTTCAAAAATCTGAATTTCTAAATTTTCGTCTGAGGCGCTATGGTTTGGGGGCTCTACCCCCCAAACCCTCATGCTTGATCCCTTTCCCATGAATTTACATGGGATTCCGTTTCTTTTTTCCCGGTCAGTGTTGGCAACCCCCCCCCCCCCTCTCGTAGAGTTTGTTTAAGTTTTTTGAGCACTCACAGTCATTCTGACATTCTGAAAAGTTGGTGCCCTATCCTATTTATACTTAAAAATATCATCACGATTAATGGTTTTCTGCAAGAAATAAGTTTTACGAAGTCAAATGCTGCCTCATTGTTTTAGTATACATTTTCCAATGGAGGAAAAAACTATTTAAGTGAACGGCAGTTTGCGATAAATGTTTGGAATTGTGCGTTCTTATGGAAGTTTATTTTTAGTTTTACTGATTTTATCATTTGTTTTAAGGACACACTCGACAACTATGAAATGATTTTGATCTGGCGATATTATTATATGATAATGTGGTATTCACTCTTTCAATCAACTTTTATAACAGGTTGAGTGTCAGACGGAATTTTAGGGCTATATGCCTGGCTAGGCGAAAATATCAAAAGTAATTTGAATATCATTGAATAACAACAGTTCAATTATGTCATTATTATAAATTTTCTACCTAGAGTTAGCGGCTATAGTCTCTATTATATTCTAGGTCTAGGATTTAAATACATAAATGCGGAAACCGTTTTAGCTACGTAGACAAAATCACAATCAACTTCAATTTAATTTTGTTCACGTAGTTCAAAATAAAAGTAGGAAATAGAGGTCACACAAATAAAACTATTTTGTCTCAATGCTTCGAATCGAGTTGCCCTATATTATCAGTCATGGTCATCGTCATCACATTGTTATTCTCATTGTTGTAACTGCGTGTATTTTAGTCAATGCTGGTGCTTTGAGATAATATGTTAGCTATAGTATCCTGAAATTAAAATATCCATTTCAAAGGGAACAACAATATGAAACTATATTGTGATGTTGGGCGTAGGCCTACAAAAGCTGTCAACTGGTGAATTGTCGTATGTGTGTGTGGGGGGGGGGGGGGGTATTTAGTTTTTTCATATTATTTGTATTGCCGCATTTTGTTTAACCATTAAATGTGTGCAAAAAGGGTGAAGTGCAAAATGAGCGGCACAGAAATTAGGAAAACAAATAATTTTACAATATGAAAAACAACTTGAGAATATTTAGGTTGTCCATTTAAAAAGTATACTTGCTCCAACGAAAGAATGCAGATGCTTTGTAGTGGTGGGGGTTGTATGAATGCGCGGCAAATGGAATGTAGTCTTTGCAAATGAAAGAGAAGTATCTTTTACCAACGCAAGCAAAAATTATCTGTGCTAGATTCCAGTGAAAGAGAAGTATCTTTTACCAACGCAAGCAAACGTGAATAGAGTTGACAAAGTTGTTATGTTGGGGAAACAATTATTTCGGGAGATCTGAATTCTTTCGTTGGGACCACTATATTTTGAGCGCTGCAAATATGTACAAAAAAATGTACTTACTAAAATGAGTCACACTGGCCGGGCCAAACTTATTTTCACCGCAACCCACATAGACAATCCCTGTGTTTAAACCTGTCACGTACAAACTGACCTTCTGGTAATACTGGAATACTCACTTGAGTTAGTTTGGGAGGTTTATATTTCCTGCCTTTAGAGCTTGACGAGGATTTGGAGGGCTTCTTCTTGGCGGTTGCACTGACGAATCTGTCCCCGACTTGAATCAGGTCGGGGTCTTGCTCGGGGTCGTCGTATACGTAGAACAGCATGGCGGTGGACAGGGCCTCCCTCAGCTCGATATCTGATCTCTCGTACGCCACATCCTCCAGCATGTCGAAGGCCACACTCACACTGAACTGCAGCACGGATTATTATACTGCATAGAGCTACGACAACAGTGTCTTACATACTGTTGCAATTGCTCTGTTTACAGCTAGCTTCCTATAATAATTTATGTTGGTTGTTTTGATATATATATTTATTTACTACGATGGTATGGACATATGAGAAGAATGGAAAAGAACAGAATCCCAAGACAAGCATTTGAGATAAAAAATGATAGAAGAAGAGTGGGAAGACCTCGAGATAGATGGCAAAATCAGGTACATGCAGATGTGGAGGAGAGAGGAGGAGTGGGTAGTGGTTGAAGAGAGAGAAAGATGATGGGAGGACAGGTAAAAGTGGAAAGAGCTGGTGTTACGACAAGAGAATGAGGAAGAAGATGAGGTGCCGAGCTTGGCAGGCTGGTGCTGATTCGTTGATGCCCAAGATAAATGGTGGAAACACCCCTTTACCCAACTAAATGCTGTTGCAAACAACACGCCTATAATGTAGACTTATATATAACTAACTGCCTAAATTGAATGTTTGAAATTCCTATAGTTAACAACCGATTTTATTAAGACAAATAACTTATAATTGTAATTCTTGTATTTTTATTTATTTATTTTATTAGCATTTTTTATTCAATACAACACTCATATGCCCACAAATAGTAGGCGAGTACAGGACATTGTCATCAAGTGTACTAATCTAAAATCACAAATATTCTAAAATACACAATTATAACAGATAACATCAACAATGTACCAGTGTATCAAGGTCTTGATTATGCTCTCCCAGCCATATTACTTGTTCACCAATTATTATTATTATTATTATTTGTTTATTCTTGTTTGTTAAAATTGCAACAAGAAACGGCGTCGACGCTAGAAAATATCCTGCTAAAACACTCAAAATCTGTGGAAATCTTGTGCCGCGAAGAGCCTTGATGAAGCACGTGAAACTAACTAATTTAGCACATGCAGTTGGTTCTCCCATAAGTGCTCCCTGCACAGGGAAGGGAAATGACTCACTGAGCAGTCTTTGAGGGCGGGCGGCAGATCGTTCATTGGTTAACTACCCGGGAAAAAAAAAGCACGTCGGCCGAGCAGTCCTTTGGCCGGAGGGGTTGGAGGCGGGGGTGCCTATTATCGTCGCCTCTCAACACGCGGCCCTGGATGATGCGCGCGCACACGTCAAAATCAGTGGCGCCACTGAGGCATCTTTTAAAAAACACCAGATCGGTGTACTGCAGGTGCATGGTCATTGGCATAACCTGCATCTGGTCACGGGTGGGGGGAGGTTACGGCCATGTATGAAAATGCAGCGCCCCTTCTCTGCACCCTCTCAAGCTTTGTAGTTTCTCGATGGTAGTTGGGGTGCCAGCGGGAAGGGCCCAAAGTCATGGAGGGCTGACTAGCGACGGGAGGGGCCCTCCTCTTGACGCGGGGCGTGCAGCCGTGCAGGTTGCGGGCCGCGAAACCCAGCACCTGCAACCTTGGTGCGCACGATGTCGGTGTGCACGTTCCATCGGAGGTCGTTGTGATGTGACGCCGAGGAGGCGCTGCTTGTCGACGTACTCGAGTGGGACACCATCGATGGGGTACATGAAGTAAAGTGGGGTGCGAGCGCGCGTAATGTCATCATCTTGCACTTGAGGGGTTTAGCGACATGCCATTTCGTCGCACCAGATCTGAATGTCGTCTAGGTCTGCTTGGAGGGCGTCGATCCTCTTGGGTGCCCACGATACAGAAGGGTGACGTCATCAGTACTGGAGCATTTGGATCCTTGCCCAGGTAGGGAGGTCGGCTACGAAGACGTTAAATAGCAGGGGGCCGAGCACACTGCCCTGGATGACGCCCGAGGCACGTCCCGGAATTCTGAGCGCTCGCCGTTGACTGGACGAACCCGTGTGCGGCCGACCAGGAAACTCTCAAACCACCTAAGCAAATTGCCCTTAATGCCATAATGCTCGAGCTGGATAGTAGGACGCACGTGGGCACTTATCGAA
Source organism: Sweltsa coloradensis (assembly GCA_024449915.1). Taxonomy (NCBI): domain Eukaryota; kingdom Metazoa; phylum Arthropoda; class Insecta; order Plecoptera; family Chloroperlidae; genus Sweltsa; species Sweltsa coloradensis. The sequence continues at coordinate 20,113 of JAMZAV010005913.1, read as the reverse complement.
CGCTTTAGACATCGAGAAAGACACAGTGAATGTGAGCTCCGCTACGCTCGTCCAGTGCCGCCGTCCATGAGTCAATGGCGCCGGCGAGGAGAGTGGTGCAAGAACGGCGCTGTCGAAAGCCGTGCTGCGCCGCAGGGATGACGTTTTGGCTCTCAAGGAACTCGCTCGTCCGGTCTCGCACAAAACGTTCCATCGTCTTACCGACCAGTGAGGTGATGCTGATTGGCCTGTAGTTCTTTATGTCTCTCTTGTCGCCGTCTTTGTAGATCGGTGCCACGGACGCCGTTTTCCATTCTGTTGGAATACCCTGTTCAAGCGCCATGTTGAAAAGGTGGGCAAGTGAGTCGCTGAGAGCGTTCGCGGAGTTTTTAAGTAGAATTGCAGGCACGCCGTCCGGGCCCGCTGCTGTATTCGCTTTAGTCCCCCGTAGAAGCTGTTTTATGTCACCGGGCAAGCAAGTCAGCTCGCTCATGGTGGTTATTGTATTGTCATTTTTAATATATAATATTTATACAGGTAAAACCTGGCAGGTTGGTGTCAGGAGTACTGATTCAATACTTAGATCCCGGTCGGGTTTGATTTTTTTATTTCTGTATTGTATTAAATATTAACTGCCCCTAAACGTGTTGGGCCTTAGGGAAAATGTGGCTCACTAGAGGTGAAAATACGTATCATGATTTTATCCTTGGTGTATGGTAAATGAAATAAGATAGTATTTTTCAATGTTGACAGTAAAGTATAGCGTCGCTTTAAATAAATTAATTAATTCGTATTTAGAGTCTACCCACTCAGTCATATAACTGATTTTCAGTGGGAAACAGTATCTATAATCTATAATATTTCCGTTGGATCAGTTGGACTTCTTACCATTACAAATGATAAAATTATGCAGAGCAATTTTATACACTAATTGATTTTACAACTTAAAGAAAACTATATTTTTTTTTTATCCGCGAATTTTGAAAAATCTCCCATCGTATGTTTTCAATAACAAAATATACGTATTACGTACATTACTATCCAAAATGAAAACATGAAAAAAATGTTAACCTGGGATAACAGATCTCATATAATATTATTAAAAAGATACTTAGTATTTAAAATAAGTTAAATTGTATTTTATCATAATCGTTTGATTTTTTTGTCTTTTATGGTTATTTCAATGGGAGAACACAATTTGTTTGGTAGTAAACCCAATCGTTGATTTGTGTACATACCATGCTGAGCGCCAGAAGATTCCACAAGGCTGACATATTAGTGGTGATGGTCTTCACCTCACCTCTGAACCGACAGTGTTGGCTCGAGCGCAGGATGTCGCCTGTAGCACGTCCGAATAAATACCTGCTCTTGAAAGAGTTCTCTTTAGTACGAGCTTGGATGTTGAAGGGAAACCACGCGCATTTTCTCCCGAATCTGGACATAGGACATACTGTTGGAGGGAGCGAGACAGATATAGTCTGGTCCCCGGCCCTATGAGTGACAGAGTAGGGAGCCGTCCCACAGTGCCGCTTCCCGTAAGGCCATCAACCTTTTTTTTCCCCCTATGCCATCATTACTACCTGTCGATAAAGACCATGTTACACTTTTGCATTATCGAAAATACAAAGAAGGTTTGTTGGCCTTGGGGTAATAGATTTATTCCCGTTAGGCCAACAGCGTATATGCATCGTTTACGGTAAGGAGCGGGGTGCATATACGCTGTTGGCCTAACGGGAATAAATCAATTACCCCAACGCCAACAACGCCCCGCTCCTTACCGTAAACGATGCATATACGCTGTTGGCCTAACGGGAATAAATCAATTACCCTAAGGCCAACAAACCTTCTTTGTATTTTCCATAATGAAATGCAGGGTGTTGGCCAAAGGGGAATAAATCAATTCCCCTTAGGCCATCAACGCTTCCTGTAACATGGTCTTTATTGACAGGTAGAAATGATGGCATAGGGGGAAAAAAAAGGTTGATGGCCTTACGGGAAGCGGCACTGTGGGAAGACACCCAGAGTAGGAATCATGGTCCTGCCGCCAAAACAAGTTTCCTGTGTTATAAGTGGTCCCAACGAAAGAATGCAGGTGGCTCGAAATTGTTTTCCCAACATAGCAACTTTGTTAATTCTATTCACGCTAGCTCAGCGCGGATCTTGCACACGGAGGAACTCTGTGATCTAGCACAGATAATTTTTGCTTGCGTTGGTAAAAGATATTTCTCTTTCATACACAAAAGCGACATTCCATTTACCGCGCATTCATTCTACCCCCACCATTACCAACCATCTGCATTCTTTCGTTGGAGCAAGATACAATGTGGCAGGTTGCGGTTGGCGAGCAGCCTCGGGTCAGAAGTAGCCTTTGTTGTAACAGTTTTCAAGATAGATACCCAGCCTCTTGTTATTGTTTTTAAACTTATAGTTTGTTCATTCGAACGATTCCGAGGTACAGATCTAAGATCCTCAGGAAGTGATAAGCCGCCTTTTGTGGTATAATTGCTACAAGTGTCTGGCGACAGCGGATAGACAGGTAAAAGTACTCCACGTGGAGTCCGAGGGACAGCTATCTACCAATCACAGCACGAGTTTGCCAAATTCAGCTAATAGGAGACGAGAAATCAGTGTTTAGCCTAATAACAAGGAAAAATGCTGTGACCACTCCTTCTACAGGGTACCTGCGCTTTGGCGATATACTTTGTAATAATACACTGACCGTTTGGCATTTACCCTTTCAGCCACATAATGCATCTTGGTTTTACCACCCTGTAGCGGTCCAGCAAGAGCTACCTGATTCAAGACACGCGCAAACATACAAAAGGATACATAAATGGAGATTTCTTCAATGTTATCTCCTACCTCGGAACCACTTCTTCAAGGGTCACTTTCTCGCGGACAAGTTTGTTTTTCAAATTCTATTCCCATAAGTGAACTTCTATTATCTCATTACTGTTATGTCTCGAGAAAAATTATTTCGATCTCAAATTGAAAAGCAAAACAAATATCTTAGTTATTGAATTACTTATAAGAACAATACATTTAAAATTGAGGCGGCAGTGAATCCGATGATGCATTCCTACGGGAGTTTATACTTCTGTTATGCGGTTATTCGTTTATTTTTTTATTTGGTTACTTGTTATTTGTGGCATGTAACTATAGTCGATTGGTCGTAGTCTACATTTTTATGAATGTAATTCAACAGCAGCAAATAAATTACAATACAATAACACAACACAAACAACTTGAATCATTTATTTATATAGTCCAATCCTAGATAACATTATGACTACCGTACTGAAAGAAGCTAATAAATCTACATCTACAAATATTCAAAGCAGCAATTATATTATATATCTGATAATATAAGGTAAAATATAAGGTACCTAAACGAATGCATAATGCATTTTTTTCACTTTTTTTAATTATTCATTGATTAATTTCATTTAATATCCTTTTTGAATTTGTTACCAAAATTGTTGTGTTTTAATGAAAAAAATTTGATTGCTACTATTTCAAATATTTACTGAACTGTAGTTCATTGTTGTGTCTGCATCTATGTAATTACTTATAAGATTTATTTAGTTGTCCTCCATTGTAAATCAGTTTTTAACTGAATAGGATAGATTTTTTTGTAGCAATGCAATACCAAGTTTGAACGTAATAAAGTTCGCATCGTGGACGATAATACATAATGATTGATATTTATTTATTACACGTCGCGCAATTACCCAGAAATATGGGCGCCGGGTTTTCTAAATTCCGAGGGGTGCTGAAATATTTCTTTGACATTTCGATGCAAATTAGCCTTTGTAATTGTCATGATTTGGGTACATTTTATTCAGTGGCGAATCTAGCCCTGATTCAGGGGATGGGGGAAGGGGAGGTGTTTTTCTCAAGATTTTTATGTTATAGAACGAAACCACACGTAGTGTACTCTGTTATCTGTGACGAAACTATCTACGTTTATGGGGAGGGAGTTTGATTTTATAAAACCAGGGCCTGTTTGAAAGGCCTAGCCGTTAGTGTCCCATAACGCCAAAGGCGGAAAATTGCGTATTCACAACTTTTTAAGGCCTAAAACACTTTTAAAAATCGAATGTGATGGTAATAATTGCTGCGAAATTAAATCTGGAATCTCAAAGTGATGAGGGGACAATCCCCGCTGATTTCATTGATTTGAGCCTCTTTACAATAATTATTGAGTGTGGAAATTTGAAGTTGGTTTCTATAGGGAATGAAAAAAATGGAATCGCCTATAAAAACATTTTTTTTAAATTCCCTTTTCTGTTCAGGCATGCACAGGAAAGTTTGATAGTAAAATCTTACCAGTCGACTGTTTGATAACCAGCAAAAAAAAGAAACCGGGGCATTTGTTTTGTTTCCCGTGAAGACCGGCAATCCTGACTGAAGGTTATTTTCTTAGCCCTCGGACGTCCCTTCACAATTGCCCTATCCACCACATAGGTATTTAGTTTCTAGTTAGACACGTCCTGAAGAGGGGCATGAATTGCACCCTGGACAGGAATTCCCCACAAAAATTATTATAATTATTATTATTTACCTCTGAGGAGCTCGTTACAGATCTGTGCCAGTTGTAGTTATAATGCGCACACACCGAGCGCATTCACAAAGCTTTCTACACGGAAACGAGAAAATACGATTTGATCAAAATCTACGAATGGCCATTGAAATTTCTACGTTAATGTACGACATCAAAACATGTAATTTTGATGATTATTTCAGTTCTATTGAAATGTCTATTTAATCAACGGATCACAATTTCTCATCCAGTTTTTGGATTTGTTTGTGAAGCTATCGTGATAAGAGGTAGAGAAATAGGGCCTGCAACAGGTAACCGTTTCCGGGAAATCATTGTCGGCTTGATGTTTTTGAGTGTTGCGCGTAGTCGATCTAAACTTGTTTCACTACGAGATAAGAACGATGACGTAGGAACACACGCGGAAGTTACGACAGCGAGACCGGGTAGTTCGCGAGTGAGGAGCTCCAGGCCAAGGTCCCCTAGATTTCCGCTAGGCTTCGCTGCCGCGCACAGGTCGAGTTCGCAAGATCTCCGCTAGGAGTAGATACAGGCCAAGGTCCCCTAGATTTCCGCTAGGCTTCGCTGCCGCGCACAGGCCGAGTTCGCAAGATCTCCGCTAGGAGTAGATACAGGCCAAGGTCCCCTAGATTTCCGCTAGGCTTCGCTGCCGCGCACAGGCCGAGTTCGCAAGACCTCCGCTAGGAGTAGATACAGGGCAAGGTCCCCTAGATTTCCGCTAGGCTTCGCTGCCGCGCACAGGCGATTAATATGACATCGTGCCGACTTGGCTAACCTTTCCCCTCTCTGTCTAGCGTGGCGCGCGCACCATGCTAACCCGTCTCAGTATGCGCGCGCATCACATAATGTCTGCCGCTCAGTTCAAAGAAATAGTTAACCTTATTGACTGAGGAAATAAAATAAAAAAACCTTCAAAACCTTAACGTTACTATTTAAAATATAAATTACTTTTACCCGGAAAGGAGTTCTATTAACTATTATTTAAAAATAAACAAAAAATACCTTCTAAATCTTTAACATTTCTATTAAAAAAAAAAAAACATTGTTGGGGGTTTGAACCAGCGCAGAGCGAACCCTACCTTAGCAATCCCATCTGTTACCACCCTGCTACGGCGCACTGTGTACGTTGTCCGCCTATAAACGTATATAGTGGCATCGCAAGCGAGCCGTGAGCGCGCGGTGGTGGGGGAAGGTTAGCAAAGTCGGCCTTTAGATTCAACCCACAGGCCGAGTTCGCAAGACCTCCGCTAGGAGTAGATACAGGGGACCTTGCTCCAGGTAACACATCGTCGAGTGAGAGCCTCTGAGGATGGTGGATGTGACTTTCCCGAAACGTCATGAAGGGAAGTGTTGTCCGCTATTGTAAATCAGTTTTTTATAACTGAATAGAAATAGGATAGGCGTTGAATAAATAAATAAATAAATAAAATAAAAGTTAGTACCACTCCTACATTAATAAATTATTCGCGGCAAAAAAGCCCCGTTAAAAACGATATGTTCATATATGTCTGCGAAAACCTGAAAAAAAATCATAAGACAGTAACTATTTGTAATGATTTAAATATTTCTGTACAAGATTCTAGCCCAGACATCCGATTATGCGTATAGCCTTTTTTTGTAAGATAATGTCCGTGAACTGTGCACTTGACCCCCAAAATTGGATACCATAACTATTTATGGATTCCAAATAGGCATGGTAAACAGCCTGAGCCGTTCTTGTACTAATGGACTCCTTAATGGCCCGTACTTCAAAGTATGCGGAGTTTATTTTAGGTATGGGTATGAGTTTGTTCAAATGAGCCTCCCAATTTGTATTATCGTCAATGTGTATACCAAGGAATGGAGTGTCAATTACCTGAGTTACATTTCCATTATTTAGATTAATTTCCAGAGCTTGATTTCTGGTCATCTGTTAAGAATAAAATATGTTTATTTAATGAGAGTTTGCTGGCACATAGGAAAGCATATATTAATTTAGTTCTAATTACGGCCGTGATTACCGCTTCAAATAAGCAATTTTCTATAGTGAGGGCAGTGATATTATCAGCAAAACGTGTCAGTACCTTTTGAAAGAAAAAGTCGAAAAAGTAAATCAGAATCCATAGAAATAAAAGTTTGAAGTTTTTTTAGGTAAATAATAATAATTAACAAGTAACTTTAGAAACATGACAACAATCACCTACAATGCGTACACAAAGCAAGTCTTTGGGCCTACAGATATTTGACATTCTAATTACTGTAGCAATTAGTACTACTTTAAATGATTTTGCAATGGAACTTAAAAGTTAAGAGATCCCACGCATACTTAAAACTAAAAAAAAGCTCATTTATCAACGGGACTAAGCATAGCGTTTGCGAAGCTTCCTAGTATGAAGTGAAAAAGGAGTCAAGTACGACTGTAACGACCAATATGTTTTGGCAAAAATCCGTTAAGTTCACGTTGCACAAAGTTCGCCGCAATGTTATTTCTTAAGAGAGATCTTTGCCAATGGGATCTCACTCGAAAATTTTTATGAGTTAGTCAATTTTGTTTTTGTTCATGGCAAACCAAATATTTTATCTTAAATAGTTAGCCTTGGGTAACGCTGATAAATCCAAATCAGATATCGCCTGAAGATATCGTCGCCTTTGAACTTATTTGTTCAATATTAAAGGATATTATTCTTATTTATTTTTTGAACATTATTAATATTGTGCTGTTAAATATGAAATCAAGTTCTAATTTTCATTTGTGTCATCAGAGGTGCCCAAAAAGATATCTCTGATTGGATATTGAACAAGGAAAGTGACAGGAAGAATCATTTCAAGCGTTCACATTAATTTTGTTCAGAATCCATTAAAATGTGAAAATTAATCAGGTAAATGGCATAAATCGCCAAAGATCTTATTTGTTCAATAGGCCAATTTAACTTTTTAGTGAGGAAATATTGCGTTCAATAAACCATCTGACATTTCCTGTCAGTGTTCTTTGTTCAATGTCCCGCATCGTTTTATGCAAAGGATGGACATTAGCAAACCAACACTGACAGGAACGATCAGGCTGGTCTTAAACAAACATACCACTCGTTTACTGTGGCAAAGAATGGTAAATATGGACCAAATGCAGCGATTATAGAACAAACAAGCACCAATAAGTAAATTTGAACGTCTATCTTAAAAAAAGTTTAGATGGTCTATTGAACACATAAGTTCTGAGGCGAAGAATTATATCTACTTTGTAATAATTGTTATAAATTCCTGTTCTTGTGAAACGTTTCACCACATTCACTTAAATATGACAATAGTTACATGAAAACGTACCTTGCCAATACAGCTGTCTTTTCATTAAGTTGACGATGACGGTCGAGTCGTGCGTCGCCATTCTTCCACTATAACTATGTAGCAATCGTTAACCTTTTTTCTTTGTTCACTCTACATTGATACCCTGAAACCTGGTTGGCGAATATTTTTTACCAATATAGCTAAACTATTTATATGAATGACGTCGCTGTCACTCATATGGTGAACAAATGACTATTGGCAAAACGTTAAGCAATAAAATTAAACCTTACTTTGTGATTGTGTAAAATGTAGGCATTGTCAATTTACTGCTAAATTTACCTCGATCTGAAACTAAACTTCTTCGGTGCGAAGACAACTAACGTGCATTCCGTCCTAACACGTGTCTCTAATGTCTGGCATTTCTGTATGTGTTGCTGTTGAGTCACTTTGCTTATAGCTGATTGGTTGACATATGTTCAATATTCTGTGGAACGACCATAATGTCCTTGGTTCTAAACAGGAACAATAATCAATAGTCTATAATTCTGTCTAAGCTAATAAATAAACAATTGTTTCCAAGTCGGCGCATGTATAAGAGGCAATTTGTTCGTGTTTCAAATTATACGCGTTTCCAAGCAAAGGGGTTGCTACCTGGTGGCGAAAAATGCAACTGTCCGATCAGTGATAGTCGGAGGAGCGCGCTATGTGCTTACCTGAAGAACACACGTCATTCCATGTTTGTCACTTATAAATTTGTACAATCACAGGTACATTGTCGTTGCTCTTCCAAAATGTTGTTAATTGATGATAATCAAAAGCATGGGGGTGCACCAAAATGATAAAATCGCTCTCCAATATGCGGGATTTGAGACCATGTCCACCAGAATAATATTACTATATTCAGAACTATGCCCCATGCACCCATGAGACACCGAGGATGGTATTTGTATCCATATTACAATGCTCTAATTGTAATATCATAATAAATCATTGGTATTTATAGGCTATATACTAAATATAGGCTATACAGGGTACGATAAATACTAAATCAAATTCAAACCGTCAAGAATGTTCACAACTCATAGTAAACCCACACATACAGTATCGCTCCTTCTTATGGCACTTTTAATTGAGATATACTTCTTTAGTTTTATTATGATAATTTAATATAAATAAAGTCATAATAATAATAACAAAACAATAACAATAATAATTGTATTAGGGCTTATGCACAAGTCCCAACTCCTTTTCTACCTTATATAATTAATGTAGGCCTACATATACCGTTTACCGTCATTGTTCATTTATTACATAATATCATAATAAATACGATTTATATCATTACAATAGAATGATATGACCTACAAGATTTTAAAGCTGTCTGCAGAATGATGCGTCATGCCATTATTGACATACAAAACAATAATAAAAATAGGCCATCAGCTATTCAATAGGCCTACTTTTAATAAAATGTATATTTAAAAAAAAAGTCCTAAGTGTATAGAAGATAAATATATATAGGCCAACTCCGATTGCGTTTACATTGTAAAACGATGTAGAAAACGTGCCAAACAAGTGTGGGGCTATAATTTGCTAGAAGCTCTTTTGACTTTTAGATGATATCAAGTAAATTATTGAAACTATTAGTATTGGTGGGCAACATTTAATGGCAAAATATCATCGATCTTCATCATTCAACATTATTTGATACACTTGTTTCTGTATTTAATAGTTTAACAGAGTGGTTTGTTCTTTTCGAGCTAATATCATCAAATAATCTCAATTATTTGTTGTAATTTAAAATGCCATTAAATTCCCGTTTTTAATAAAGACGATCCCCAAAACTTACGAATTTTACTAATAAAATACGTGGACGATATGACATAATCAACAATGTTTTCGCAAATGATCAGAAATGTAACAAAAATCAAGTTGAACCTATAACTGAATATACAGCGCTCCCGTAAGCAGCTCGCCTCTATCACCGATCGGTCCGACATGTTGCGTTTTAGTGCTGCCATCTATCTTTGCTTGGAAACGCGTATAGTTCTTGCCGTCTGGCGAGCGTATCATTTAATAGTAGACGTAGCATTCGTCTTCCAGTATGTAGCCAACAATGTGTTCGACAAGCAGTTCTGACCCAAAATATCAATATCCCCATATAAAATAACAATTCAAGAGTTTATTTTTCACAAGGTTTCTTCTGGTTTAGCATGTATATTACTAAGATTACCAGTCATCATACAAATTCTAATGGTATTACATTTCAATGCAAATATATAAACAATATTACGAATTGAAACAGATTATGTATCGAACATAGTAAATATAGTAAACTGCAATATAGAACAATAATAACACATGGCTTTTAGCGAGTCCTTGATGTCCTGGACGTCACCCGCAAAGGTTAAGAGACGTTAATATTATATGAGTAGGATCCAAACACGCAGCAAGCCCCAGGATCATCATGGATTGTTTGCATGACCCCGGTTAAATATGTGTGAAATATTTAGAACATGTTCTTTCCTATCCTTATAGCTATATAAAAGGGATTAGTCCACTTCCGTAAAATTATGTACGTATATAGATTAATTAGAAGAAGAATTTCGTCCCGATCACAAATATGTACTTTGTTTTTCCTTGAAAAATAATCCAATGATTTATAGCCGTTTTAAAAACATCATTTTTTAATATTCTAAGTGCAGCGAAAACGACTAGTGATTGGCCAGCCGGTAAATGACGTCAGAACTGAGTTGCCGCCGTGAGCAGACCACACTGCAGCGCCTAGCGTTTCGTCAATGCTTTTGGTTTATAGTTTGACCGAACCTTTTGTGGTGCTATTGTTTGTTAGTATTACATATTTTATATTAATAGATTTTTATTGTTGATGCGCTTAGTAAGCCTACACGAAGTAATAGTCCTCTTGAATATAGGCTAGGGTTATTGTAGGCCTAGGGAAGTTTCTGAATAGTGAAGGAAAAACCTTAGGTCTTGGTCTCGATTTACGTCCCGAACTACGTCATCAATCACCCGTGACGTCACAACTAGCTCCGAATAGTCACTCGCACGATTGAGACTAATCGAAGGAAGCAAGTAATAAGAATATGAATCGAAAGTGCACACTCGATTATGGTCTTGTGAGAATCCTAAATATTTGTATACTTCATTATCGTCCATAACTCCAATTTTATTAACATCGTCTAGTCAAACCGTGGCTTACTCGTCTCAGTACCTTGAGCGAGACCCTTCTTTTAATTATTTCCGCTCTGGCTTGCGGTCAATGGATAATCTCTAGAAAATATACGTTATTAAAATATTGATGTGTTCAATAAAATCACACTCTTCATAAACTATATTTTTATAACATTCTCACTTGAAAATGTGTTAAGCTGACAGATAGTGCATTGACGAATCTACCACTTTTTTATTTTTCTTGTAGCTCAATTTTGTGCCGCTTTAATTCAATCAACGTTATGGCTCAAAAAAGACCCCTGACCGGTAAAGGGATTTTGTCGAATTTTTTATATGTTACATAGGACATTACTAGAAAACGCTCAGTTGGACGCGTTGATAAGCAAGCAAGTGCTATAGCTAGACCCACATTGCTTTTTTTTAATTTGCGACGTTCACTGTCCACGGGGCCATGTTTCCAATATTATTTATTATTGGCAAGGTAGGCCTATTTGGGTAAACCTTTACTGAAATCCACCGCCATCTAGAGGACCTTGACATCATTTCTTTTGGAAAACTATTTTAACAAATTATACGCTGCTTCCTCGATAGTATTTTGATTACTTCTAGGTGGCAGTGCATAGTGCGAATCTCGTGCGACTTTTCGTTGCCATGGTAACGTTACTTTTGTTATAATGTAATTTCCATCTACACTACTTAACGGATCAAAATAAAATTAACATATTCGTGACTGGACGGACATTCTAAATGATTTGGCCACCTCAGATTTTGTTGCCGTTGAGTTTGAAAAAAAACTTTCGATTAACTTTAATGTAACTTTTTAACTTTTTGAACGATTTTGCCACAAAACTATTGACATTCAATCGGGAACGAAACTTGCAGATGGTCAAAATTTCAACTCGATCCGAGCCTCCGTTCGAACGTTATGGCAAGACATACAAACAAAAAAAAAACATACATACAAAAACAAAAACAAAACAAAACAAAACCAGTGACTATTTTTTCCGGCAGAGTCAAATGGAAACGCTCGCTTCGCTCGCTTATTACGAACAGATTAATGCATCATGTACTGACATTTGTTTTTATTTTTATTACAAAGCAATTACTGAACATTATTTTGAATAAATCTACCTGCTGACCTTTGTTGACCTCTAATCCCTTACGAGACGTTCTTTTTTTCTTTCTTTTTAGGGCGCGACTCTCGGGAGCGGCCTTATAGGTTTGCCAAAGTTGTGTGTACATTTGGAGCGCGCCAAGACCTATGCATTTATTTGAGGTAGAAGATATTAACCAATGTCAACGAAACTTTACAATCATGATTCCAAAAGAACACTACATCACTCCTTAAAATTTCATACTGTTTTGAGGGGCTTAAGTGTTCCTAAATGCAAGTTTAGTCAGCCGTAAAATGTTGTCATTTTACACATTGCGATAGTTTTTCATCAAAAGTCCGTTATCAATTTTGCGTTATCACAACGAAACTCAAACTCGCATCGCCTCGATAGTTTGGTAATAGAATACTACCAAATAAATTTTCCTGGCGGTATTAGTTGCGAATCCACGTTTTACAGAAAATATTCAGATTACGAAATCAAAATATTTGTGTATATACATTTTGCCAAACTTTACGATGATATTGCCAAATTATTCCAAAATGCAGGGTGAATGCGATTAGTCATGTCCAAACAGTTGTGTATAGTGCCAAAAAACAGTTAGTTTCATTCAATAGTTCATCAAGGGTGTCCAATCAAATTATGTTTTGGAGCACGTTTTTATCTTGTAGAGATTTTTTTATTTTTTTATATGTAGAAGATTGAAACATACGTTAACGTCCTTTTGCATGGTGGTTTTTACTATTGTAAAGTATTAGTATGTAAATTTGCAATGAAATCGGATTATAAGAAAGGACAAAATGTTGATTAAGATAATCGTAAATGTATCATAATCTGTTCGCCCCAATAGTTAATAAGTCATTGTTTGCTAGCAATTTTGCGTTAGCACAATGTTACTTATAAACATTTCTACCTTCATCCTTTGACTATAAATTGGCATTACACTTATTCACCTGATGTTTGTATTTGGGATAATACGAATTTTAATAAAAATATTTGGAGCGTGATTTTTGTGGTGTGGGTGGCGTGTGTGGCGATTCCATCGTATATCGGTTATCGGTGATTACGCAAGGCAAGCTGGCTGGGCCTCAAGTGCTGGGTGCTAAGTGAGTTATGGCCATCTGTTCAGTGTCGTCTCGCAGGAGATGTAGGTTCCGGGGAAGGGACGTGAATCAAGTTATGGCCGCAAGAGGTTGACCACGTTAAATATAACTAAATAAAGATCAACACCTTTGATTTATGTATTGATGTTTATTCATGTACGAGATTAAAATATTCACCTAAAATATACAAACATACGTGATTTGTAAAATAACTTTTCGACGTTAGAAGACGCTGTGAGTAGGCTACGTGCCATAGATTTGACCGTATGGCAGTGATAACCTTCATGGTATGTTACCAATTTTGCGTGATCACAATGTTACTTACAAAAATTCATGCCTTGATTATTTGATTAAAAAATGGCATTAAACTAATCACCGAATTTTATTCTTCATGTAACTCATTATTTATATTCTTCATTTCATCATCTAATTATTAATCTAATCAATGGTATTGAGACATTTAAATGTTTTGAACAGATCATGGATTGGCCGCATGGTCTAGCAGTGGAAGTTTGTTTACTTTTTGTTTCCTGAGTGGCTACTCCACATGTCTGGCGTTCGAGGGGTTGTCTTGAGTAAACATTCTGATACGACTTTTTATTTGGGTGCTCCCTGTGTAACTACATGTGCATAAAATAATATAGCCAGGGATCTTGACCTAATATTTCTCAGTGATAATTACTAACTTATTTAAACATTCGACAACCATCCGCTAGCGTCTTACGCAACATACCATGTGCAGTAACTCCCCAGCCTCTATGTAAACAGCCAAATGACGGAGATTATTTATGTCGCCTCGCAACACATTAGTGAGCTCGGTTCTTTACAAAATTCCTTACACAACACTAACAGTGAGTTCCCTGCCTTTTATCACGGCAACAGTGACGCAACGCAAAAGAGCCTCCTGGGGACCTGGAGGTTGCGAGTTCGATATACGGGTTACCGGCCACAAGTTATGAAGAAATATAATTTGGAGTCGGTTTCATATAGTGATTGCAAGGCTGCGGGCTCCTTTCAGTTTGAAGTATAATTCGCCGGTGGTTTCGCCGGTAGTGCGTTGTGCGAGGTTCACCATTGGAATTGAATAAATGATTAGCTATAGGCCCTAAATTTAATATAAAGTTGAGATTTGGCAAAATTGTGAAGGCACACTTTATTATTTTACTGTTTCGTGCGCTAATAGAAACCCATGGGGCAAACCGAAGACAAAGTAATTTTCACTAGAGATGAACTGGTTTAAAAATGATCTCAAAACGTTTTCAAAACTGGATTTAGTTGTTAGGCCTACTTTTAAATGGGTGGCAGTGTTACAGTGGGTGTATACATGACGGTTTTGAAAACAGTTTTGAAGTCAAACCCGCGAAGAATGTTTTTGACTTGAACCGATTCAAACCTAGTTTCGAAGCGTATACATAATGTTTTCAAAACTCAAAGCGTTTTTAAATAGATTTTAAAACCGAATGTATATAAGATGTATGTATCTTTCTCAAAGTTACAGGGGAGATTTACTAAAAATTACGTTTTATAACTTCTACTCACATAATATTAAGCCTGGTGATCTAGCAGTCACAATACAAATTAGCAATTTTTGTTGTTGCTTTCATTGTCTTATATGAGTATAAAAATCAATTATTTTCACCAGTAATTTTTTCATTTGTACCGAATACACATGTTTACAACATGTTTAATGTCGGTATAAGTTCTATGTTCATTATGAAAGTGTGCTCCAAGTTCTTTGTATGAGCTCTGGTAGCGGATTCTCGCAACGCTCTAAGGAGTATACTTGCTGACGGCGGAGTGTTTACCCCATAAGAATATCCTACGCTCGCACCGTTCACCACCAGAAAGAAAGCTAAAACTTATAATTTATTTTTGAAGCACTTGCTAGATGTGGCCTTTTCAACACGTTTCTAAATAATAAGGACAATACGAAATAATCACGCGATAACCAGAGACGTGTTATGCATCAACAATCCATATTGCTTCTAAGAGACTACGCCTGCAGAGACACTCGAGTTAGTTCTACAGTTTTTTTTGTATGTGATAACTTTTATTTGTTTTTCAATATTTTGATTTTCTCAAAGTTTTTTTATCGTACTAAAAAGTTAATGTTTATTGTCGGTTGAAGTTCCAAGTACATTATAATATGTATGCCTTTGTAATTGATCGCGCCCTACAGTAAACGGCAGGAGGCCATTTACAGAGAAAAATCTTAACCCAATGATGTATTAATCGTGTTATGAAATAAATTCACATTATGTTTTTTAGGTAATCGTATCAGCTCGCATCATATTTTTGTTTTCATAAAGTGTTCCTGACAATTAAAGTTGTTATATTTTACCGCACTGATATTTTGAGGGGGTACAGTGTTTTCTTTAATTCTTATTTTGTTCAAATTCATTTGAGAAAAATTAAGTTTAATTACTCCGCTTTCTTTGGATTAGTAAGTATTTTATACCAGATAGGAACATGCGGCGGAAAGTACCGGCGCGGGAAGGCACTGCAAGAGGTCGCGCCAGCGACATCTTGTTTACTCTGTTTTTAATACACTAACATTTGATACCCCACTTGGCACAATAACGTAAAAAATAAAATTTTGGAAATTTGTACTAAAATTTTGGAAATTTCCGACGACATGCGGATTTTGGATATCATAGAGAGGCCATTAACACGCTTTCATTTGATACCCCACTTGGTTCTATAACGTTCAAAGTAAAATTTAGTAAATTTCTACTCAAAATCTTGAAAATTTGCCCTGAAGACCCCCGCCCGGCATGTGGATTTTTGAGGATTTTGGATATGTTATAGAGGGAATTTTTACGAAGAGAATGATGTATAAAAACCTTCTGTTACAATAAGTGGTGGGTCATTTCTTTAAAGTACTACAGTATTAGTCTAATCTAAACTCCATGCAGATATCTTGACTAAAGCAAAATTTGATGAATATATCTTTAGGTCATCACTGTAGAATAATTTTTTGCGTTTTACTCAGAACAATGATTACATGACTTATCGCTTTCTCAAATAACCGATTCAAACAGTAGAATGTCATGTTGCTGTCATTACTGAAAGATCACATGTTTTTTTTATATATTTCTATTTCTAATATTGATCCAGGCGCATAGGAAGGAGAAGGGGAAATGGGCGGAAATTCCCCCCTCTGGGACACACTTTAGCACACCACATGCAATAACATAAAATTATCCGTTTCTAATCCTTTTATTAGAACGTAAATTCATGTGAATAGTACTAATAAACAATACAATTTTATGTATTTCAACAGTTCAATCATTGAGTATGTACTCAATGTACTCATGGATGGGAACCGTGTGACACTCTGTTTCGGGAGTTCACGAGGTTAGAATCCTACTACCGGCAATCCTGACTGAAAGTTCGTTCTGAGGTTTTCTTCAGTCATTGTGAATGCAAGGGATTTATTCACAAGACAGACATGTACACGGCACGCTCGAAAGCACTCAGATGAAGATGTACATCGCTCTGGAGAAAAATTTAAACGACAAAAGAGAATTCTAAAATGCACAAGACACAGATATTTTTATGCAAGAGAACATACGACAAACAGAATTGATGTATGAAATAAACCCTACTATACACAATGGTTACTCATAAAGTCGACGCAACAAGAAAAAGATGTGGTTGCTCCCGTCGCGTTGACTTTACGCTAATAGTAGGGTTTATTACATGAAGCAATTCTGTTTGTTGTTCGTTCTTCTGCATGAAAATATCTGTGTTTTTTCTGCATTTTAGAATTCATGTATGTCGATTCAATTTTTTTTTATATTGAAAGAGCGTTGTACATTTAAATTTAAGTGCTTACGGGCGAGCCAAGATCATAATTGTCTAGTGAAGACTCTTAAACAGCCCTCGGAAATATCTTTCACAACTCTCCAAACTTCATAAATACCTAGTTATACACCTGTAGCCAGCCGGGCATGTATTATGCACCGGGACAGGTTTTTACACGAGAAATGTATTGTAAATTAAATTAATAAATTCAGTGCTCAGTGGATAAAACCAAATGAAATCGTGTAGGGTATTATTCATCGATACTTTAGCCCAGTGTGTATATTCTTTACTTAACTTAACTTTACGTGTTCCTTTTTTGTAACTTTGGTGGTAACTAATAGTTACGTTTTACCTCAAGTAACTTTAATTGAAAAAGTTTCCTTTTTTTTATGTAACTTTAATTTCCCGTGACGTTACTTGTAAAGTTCCTTTTTTCGTTTGAACAGACTTTGCTTTTAGTTGAAACAAAAAGTCAATGTGTTTCACGACAAAGAGGTGTTCCCTGCTCTAGAAAATACATAAAAATATAGAATTCTTTTCCGCAAAATGAGTTTTGAACCCGAAAAAAAATCTTTACAAAAATCAACAACTAGGGAAAATCAAAATCCCCAAACTTTACATATTTCAGAAATTTTACTTTAACTAACTTTGTTACTTTTTTTTAAAAGTAGCTTAACTTCAACCAGTTACATTTTTAAGAAAGTAACTTTACTTTTGCTGTGTTTTTTGTAGAATCTAATTTTAACTAGGCTAGCTCTTTTTATAAGAAAGTTACACTTTAATTAGTTTTTCTTTTAGAAAGTAACTTCCTCTACACTGCTCAAAGTCCAACCCTTCTATGTGGTGATGTGCTAGTGTGACATGTGCGTCTAGTTTCCACAGCTAGATCTGCTGTTTCATTATTTATCTTCTGGTTTTGAGCTGACGTCGAACGGCGTCCGAGGAGCTTCGCAGATGAAATGTCGAGCCACACCACAATCACTATCGCGGAGTACCAGATCCACTGCCCGCATGACAATACAGTTGATGGCGTTTCCGCCAGTCGGGTCTTCTGAAGACCAACGAAGAATGTCTCCAACATTCATCGGTGCACCTTAAACACACGACATGTTTCAATTAATAGTACGCCACATCCGCCGCCAGGTGCACGGGCTAAATATGTCATGGCTCCATCTGCACATATATGGTTATATGTTATTCAAGACTCTTCCAAGCATCATAACATTAGGTTTTGCGAATCAATTGGATAAATGACGCACTTTTCGCCGCCCGTTAGCCCTATCTCACCCATGTTATTTGTCTTAGAACATACTCTCTCTCTCTCTCTCTCTCTCTCTCTCTCTCTCTCTCTCTCTCTCTCTCTCTAAAGATGTGACTGATGAACGATTAAGGAAAGT
The DNA here is from genome assembly GCA_024449915.1 of Sweltsa coloradensis. NCBI lineage: Eukaryota > Metazoa > Arthropoda > Insecta > Plecoptera > Chloroperlidae > Sweltsa > Sweltsa coloradensis. Next base: position 1,701 of record JAMZAV010005913.1, on the reverse strand, counting down.
GCGTTATACTTTACAAAGGGTCTTTTTTATGCTTAGGTTTATGCTAGTATGCTCTTCAGAAGTTGATGTTTAAACAATTTGTTTTCTAAAAATTTCACCAAACTTATTCACAAATAACTTAATTGTCAAAACTGTCATTTGTTCAAAATCCGCATTAAACGCATTCAAAATACTGAACATTGAATAGCTTGATAGCATAGATGTATCTTTTCTTTTTTTTATTAGACGAGGGAGCGAAGCGACCGAGGATTTTCCATTCAAGAAATATGGCATTTCCGTGATTCTGTGGGTGTGTGTGTGTGTCTGTGTTTACATCGAAAATCAGCCGAATCGCTGAACAGATTGCGCTGAATATTTAAACAGATCTCCGAGACGAATTAACTGAGAACTGCTTTAACAAAATCAGTTGATTCATTGCGATTTAAACCTACAAGAATGGCGATTTGATGCTTTTATTTATTATGCTTAACATTATGTTTTTGATGCGATTAAGTATTTTTCTGGATTGATTGATATGGTTTTAACTTGGACAGCATGGGAATGCACAAACAGAAACAATAAGAAGTTATTGCAAAAGGAAATCTAGTAATCATTTGGTGATAATAGGGAACCTAAGTTTTGAAGGCGGGAAGGAAATTGGTTCTCTCTGGTCTCAGCGCCCATAAGAATTAGCATGGTACGAAAATGTAACTCGCCGTATCTTTTGACTCGCGCAAAAGAAATCTAAACCAATAACATCACAAGATGCATAATTTTGTAAAGAAGATGATGGCATTCTACTTTGCTCGATGACGCTTCCTAAATTCAAACTATTATGAGTTAAATGGACCCATGTTTGCGCGCTGTCGCAAATGTACTCTGACTGAGCGGCAACCTAAGCGAGACGCAGCCACGTTGTGTGCAGCTGTGGCATCCTCGCATACCACGCGCCTGTCCATGGTTGCTAAATGTACTTCGCATTCAAGATTTTGTTGGCACATTAAAGGATATTTTATTAGTAATGTATAATCTAGTACAACCCAGTGACCTCACAGTAGCCACAAAGCAAGTCGGATACCAAATGTTATGCTGATGCCACGGACAATATGTTTTTACGTGCTTTTTCATGAGCAGTTTGGAAGGTTTAGCAACAGTGTAAATGAAGAGTTCACTTCGACTCAAAACAAATGTCATTAATATTTGTGATAGAGCAGAGTTATGTATGTCTACGCAAAGAGGAAAGATTATAGTTTCATACAGTATAATTCCGGTCCGTGGTCGGGTTCTCGCGCTATCGCTTACGAAACATTTAGCACGGGTTAATCGCCTATACCACGCTGACGGGAGAGAACCAGACAACGCCCACTTAGGTTCCCTATGGCTAATTTGATCAGCTGTCAACCTGACAGCCATCTTGAAAAATATTTGGGCTACAATGCGCTCCCATCTACTTTAACATGCAAACTGCCCTTTTCAAGATGGCTTTGATCAAATAGTCACGGAAGTAGACCAAAGTCTGGGGATCTACCCTACTATAGAAGTTACATATCATTGCCTCATCTTGATAGACGCGATCAGAGGTTCTGTCCTCTCAGTCCGTTTGATATCAAGGAATTCGTATTTCTGTAAGTTTAAACAGAAAATTCTTCCCTTGTAGTAATTTTGAAATTACTTCCTGGCCAGAATTGGGCACATGGCTAACGGGAAACAGTCCGATTGCCA